>BJCM01081245.1:0-16068 GCA_018326385.1 Flaveria bidentis | reverse complement strand
TTCTCCTTGTTCTTCTTCAAGACCCGAAAGTTCTCCTCTTCCTCTCTCGAAATTTCGTCTGAAAAGGGCGTGATGGGGGAATGGGCGACCATGCCCTCTTTTAACACCAACTCTCTGTACCTTTTTGTTCTTTTTTACACTTTTAACCCTTCATCTTGGGTTAAGTTTGTATTTGTTACCTTTATCATTCTTTTATTGTCTTTTTTTTTTAAATATCCGGGTGTTACAGATGCCCTCTGTGGAATCCATTGAAGGTGTTCTACAAGGCAGTCATTGTTAATTAGAAAATTATTTTTTTAAAACTAATTTTAAGTGTATCTAAAAATAATTTTAACTTGTTTTTGTACTATTTAATCTAGAGGTGGAGATGATAGTGGTCAGGTTACATGGCGAGTCACGGTGGTGGTGGTTATGATCCAACGATGGCAATGGCTATGGACTACCAGGAAAGAGAGAGAAAGAGAGAGAGAGAGAGAGCGAGAGAGAGAGAGAGAGAAAGAGAGAGAGAGAGAGAGAGAGAGGGAGATGATGGGTGGAGATAAGGTTGATGATGATGATAATGTTAGTCACATCATATAGGAAGATGGGTTTTAATAAAGTGAGGATTAACAAAAACAAAATACGCAAGTGTTTGGTTTTCAAGAATGTTGTATATTGCTCTCTAATTCCTTACAAGTGTTTCAAAGCGTAAATTAAGATAGAAAGGACCCGAGATACTTTATACTACATACTACAGTCGACCATACATTGAATGCCAGCTGGACAACAAAAAAAGGCAGATTGCTTTTTGACTAGTGACTATGACATGCGTAAATTAATGTAGAGTCAAAAGGCAGATTGCCTAGACAACAAAAAAATCAATGTAGAGTCAAAAGGCAGATTGCCTTTTGACTAGTGACTATGACATGCCATAGCTCACATCCTAATATATTACAAAAAAGGATAAAAGTATATAAAGTAGAAAGAAACAGACTCAAGACCTCAATGTACAGTTTACCAAAAGCATGGACGTTTTCACCAACTTGTGAAAGTTGTTGAGTCAAACAGAGTTGAAGTGGAAAGGTGTTCCAACTTTATGGTAAAAGGTAAATTAGATAAAGTATGTACTTAAAAGTATTCGGAAGAAATCTGTCTTCATAAACTGCCTTCGGAAGACTTTGTCTCTAAAGCTTCTGAAGATTTCATGTTTGGCTTCGGAAGATATTGGTCTTGGCATCGGAAGATTTCACACGTGGAATATTTTCTAGTGCAGAATGTGAAGCTTCTGAAGCATTCTACTTCAACACTTTGTGCATGCATGCAGGACAGACTGTTTGGATGTTTTGGATTGCATCACCCTTATATGAAACCTTACAAACTCCCCTTAGACTGATGCTACCAAAACACTTAAAGACTTCAAATATTGACAGTCCTCATTATGATGATGACCATGCCTTTCTTCATAAGATGATCAGGATCATTCAGACTCTCAAAATGTCTTCTCATCTCAAAGAGATCATGCAGAGGTAGATTGAACATGTCTTGCCATGTGTAGACATCTTCAACACCTTAATCTTTCATGACATGCCATTTTTCTGGATTAGTAAAGTAAGTCCAGGACAAGATGAGTCTTCCTGATGCCAAAGGAGCTATTTGGAGTGGAGTTAATTGAGCTACCTCTTGTTGCACATCCTCATGATGTTCTGACTCTTCCTGAGGTTTAGAGATGGATGCCTCTTTATTCTTCTTCTTTGTCTTTGGTTTAGAAGCCACCATTTTCTACTCTTTGAACTTTTTAACTGAGAGGACTAGCCTGCAGCACTTTATTGATCATCTTTGTCTTGCTCAGTTGGGTTTTCCTCTCTCACAGGTTCAGATTGAGAGGGGACAGAACCCTGCCGTGGATCAAAAGATGAAGCTTGTTGAGATTCAGCAAGAGGTCTGGTTGTGTTATCTAAAAAGGTTCAACTTTAACCTCTATTTCTTGAGGTACCTAACTTGGTAGGAAGTGTAAGTCAACAAGATCTCCTATTTTGATCTTCTTCTTGATCACCCTTATGTGCTCATCCATGATAAATAGAGACATAGGGCCAAGTCTCCTTCCGAAGAATCCATACATCTTTAAAAAGCTCATCATCCTCTGCCTATCAGCAGACTTCTTCATGCTCATTTGGATGATGGCTCTTTCCATTTCAACTTCTTCTCTCATATTTCTCTTTGTTGTCTTTCTTTCTTTGAGTACTTAAAGTTCAAGCTGTTTGAGATACTCAAACTCTATGTACTCAAAGGACAAGGGAAGAAGTGCATCTGTCTGATATAGGCATGTGGCACTCAGGTAGTTGATCATATTTATCCTATCAGTTTCTTTGTCTACCTGGGGTTCTTATGGAGACACAACCTCTTATTTAGGACTTTCTTGAATTGGTAAAATGGTAGGAACATGTTTGTAGAGCCTTTTCAGTCTCTTTTCTTCCTTTATTTAGAGAAACAATCTTGCATCCTCTACCTCCTTCCTTTCTCATGACATTTCCATTTCAGCCAGTTTATTTAGTTCCTCTAAGGGGAAGGAGATGATATTATCAATATCATAGTTCATGGTCTGTAAGTAGGCAATCTTAATTGCCCTCAACTCATCATTTTGAGTGTTTGGCCCATTAGAGGAACTTTCTCCCTTTAGCTTCCTTTTCCTCTCTCTCTCCTCCTCCTCAATCTCCTCTTGAATCATTTTCCTTTTCTCTTTGTAACTCAGGGTGGAGAGAGCTTTGGCCTTTATTGCTTGGTGTAGCATCCAAGCTTTGGCAAGAGACAGGTTTAGATGTACCTTCACCAGCAGGTGTCTCATCAAGGGAATGGACTTCTGAAGCAGTTGTAGGTGTGACAGGACTCTCAAGTTTAATCACAAGGCCTTTAGTTAAGGTTTTCCCTCTGTAGCTAATCTCAGGGTCTGCCTTAACATCTAGTTGACCAATAAGATTGTCTGATTGCCTTTGTCTCCTTCTGAGGCTGAAATCTTCAATAATCTTGTCTTGAATCTTTTGAGCCAACTTGTCAGCTTGTCTAGATTGGCTTGGATTGACAAGTGGCATGTTGACAACGTCAAGACCTTCATAGTAGTTCAAGTTCTGAAATTTGAAGACTTCTTGCTGCCTTTGAACTCTTTAAAGAATGACGGCTCTTCTATTGGCATCATACATTCACCCTATGATGTAATTGGAAGTTCCTTGAGGTGGAGATGACACATCCCTTGGAATGCTTTTCTCAAAAAGACTCTGAATGAAGGAGTCTATAGAGTACACATCAATGTAAACTTGAGAAAATTGTTGAATGTAACATCTTGTTATTCTCGTTAATTAAAAGTTAACGTCGTTTATTCTTGTAAGGGTCATTATTGTCAATTATAAAACTTAAGGGTTACTTATGTTTACTTCTTAGTTTGTCTTTATTTCTTTAATTTGAAAGTTAAAAATCAGATTATTAAATTTAACATAGTAATAGATAATAATAATAATAATAATAATAATAATAATAAGTTATAAAAGTTAACAAGTGAAATTATGTAAAACTTAAAGTTTAATTAAGTTCAAGGGGCCTATTTATCAATTTAGAAATTTTAAAATTAAAGATTGTGCATAAAATAATAAAGATTGAAACCATAGGGACTTAATGTGTAAAATTCGAAAAAACCCAAATCACTTCCCCTTTCACCCTAGATTATCCGGTCACCAGCCGGCCACCCTCCGACCGAGCTTCGGTGACCACCGAACATCGAGTTTTGAACGCTTTTAAACTTGTTAAAAATACCAATCGAACCGTGGGATCATTGTGGATTCGAACCCATGTCCAATCGAACCATTACGGTCGGCATTAAAGGGAATTGCACCGGAATCAACAATCACAACCAGTTCATAACCGTTCAACGTATACAATGTGTTAATTAATCAAATTAAACGATTGGAAAAGTCCGAATAACCAATTACAACCTTAATACAACGTTTAATTGGAGTTAAACCATCAACTAAAAACGTTTTAGTAACCGAGATAGTCGAACAGAATTTGAAGCTCGTTTGACACCTTAACGTATCAATGAAGCTATATAACAGAGGGGAATCATCCCTTTAGATCCTTTTAATCTCTCTGAATACTCAATTGCTTGAAAGATCCATCGAAAACTTGAAATCAACCCTATGTTCATCACGAAAGAACCGAAGATAAACCGAAGTGAATCTTAACAAATCGCTCATAATCAAGTAAGTAGAACACACATGCACACTCGGTTTTACTTGGGGATCATAAATGAAATTAACTTTTAGTTAACAAAAATACGAGATGTTACATAACTTTCATAATGTTATATTATGGAATTTTGATCAATGCAAAAACTTCTTTCAAAAATCATTTTTGATAAAACAATAACTAGTAATCCAAACTAAATCTGTCACACCCCGACCGACGACGGAATCATCGGGGCGGACGAATGTGAAATGATTGTTCATAGCTCATGAAATTAAATATGTTGAAATAATATTAAATGCCATTTTTCATTGAATAAAACTAAATAAATAAATCATTACATTACAATCAAGATTTCAACAACAAATTAAGATCTTTTGTTTAATTAGGTCCAAGTCCTATATGTGCAAGAAGAATTCCTCAAGGAGCAATCCTGAAACATATTAAAAATAAATGGTCAACATATAATATTGGTGAGTTTCCATGAATTTTTACATACGTATCAAACAACTTTTAAGAGGCAATTCATGTCATAGGTTACGAAATATTGCAAGAATATAGATAGCATAATGATACAATCAAACCTTGACCAAGATATCCACTATAAGTTATAACGATTAGCTAAGTTATAAACGAATTGCTCGTGCATTATAAGTTTCAAGATGTTTACAAGTGTAAGTTTATAAGATTAACATGTTTCATCCCAAATGATGTGAAATAAAATAAAAGGGGCATGAAATACTCACATTGTATAATGATGGTTGTAGAATACATAAGGAAGCTTCGATGTTCAAGAGTCAAATGTGATGTCCTAAAGGATAAAAAGAAACAATAACTTGGGGTCAGAATTCATTACAAGAAGTTAGGACATTTAGAGAATGTCAAAAATCGAAAGGTAGATTGAAAAAGGATTATTGCACCGATTTTAGATATTGGACAAAATTGTTGGTACATGTTTGAACATGTTTTAAAAATAGAAAACAGTTTTATAAAATTATAAAAATTTAAATTTGACTAGTTCAGAGTCTCCCCGACAACTTTCATTCAGAACTATTTTTCATGAAAATATCCTAAATTGTAACACCCAGTTATTTTTTTAAAGTCAAAGAAAGAAAGAATAAAGTGAAGAAAAAGAAAGAAAAGACGTTTTACCCAAGTTAAGGGGTAAAAAGTGTCAAAAAGGACAAAAGCTTTGAAAGTGGGTGTAAAGTGGGCTTGGCAGCCCAATCTACTCTTACAACATTCAGATCTGCATTTTAGAGGGAGAGAAAGAAAAAGTGCAGCAGAACTCTCGGGTCTTGAAGAAGAACAACCTGAGAATTCGGATTCAAGGTAAGAATTCATGGTTTTATGGTGTTTTTAATCGGTTATGTCCTCGGGTGTATGCTTATGTGTGTTGTGTGTGTTCGGTTGTATGTTTTTAGTGGGTTTTTAGGTGGTTGAAATCAATTGCAAACGGGTTTGGGAGAAGCCATACTCAAGAGTTGCAAAGGTGAGTTCTAGAACCCCTCTTTTACATATTTTTAACTGATGTTGGGGCTGGGAATGCATGATTGAACGTTTTATAAAATTAGGGTTTCATACTCGTATGTTTGAATGTGTATATGTTGCGGGTATGGTGTGATTTTGATCTATGTTCATGCTTGTTGATGTTATGGTTGTGTATCTAGGGCTTAGAATGTAAGATTTAAGCTTAGAACATGATAGATAGTGTTTGGGAACTGAAATATGTTGTTTAGAGCTCATATGTCTAAGTTTTAGAATCTGCCTAAGTGTTCAAAAGAAATGCGGATGAACAGTTAATGCGGATGAGCATTGACCACTAAGTAAGTCAATGTGGATGAGTATTGGGGAAATGCGGATGAACAGTTAATGCGGATGATCATTAACCACTAAGTAAGTCAATGCGGATGAGTATTGGAGAGATGCGGATGAACAGTTAATGCGGATGAGCATTGACCACTAAATAAGTCAATGCGGATGAGTATTGGGGAAATGTGGATGAACAGTTAATGCGGATGAGCGTTGACCACTAAGTATGTTAATGCGGATGAGTACTGAGGAAATGCAGATGAACAAATGCGGATGAGTAAGTTCATGTGACTGAGGAAATGCGGATGAACAAAGTTAATGTGGATTAACAACTGCGGATGTGTAAAGTCAATGCGGATGAACTAAAACAAATGGGGATGAACAAAAAGGCAAATGTGGATGAACAAAAAGGCAAATGCGGATGAACACTTAGAATATTTTCTGACTTTTTGGAGAAAAGTGAAATTTAGGCTTTGACTTGGGATGTTCCCAGGGGCTACGTAAGTTGACGTTTTCAGGTCATAGATGCTATGATGGGCATGTTATGATGTATGATTGATGCTTATGCATGATGGTAGGTATGATGTATGTTATATATGTATGATGCTCTTGCTAGTCGCTTATCATTGATAACCTTTTTGGTTCATATAGTGGGGACCCGGCCTGATGTGTTTCGCATCGTGCGGTGCATTCTAAAGATTGTTTTGGCATCTGGTTTGCTTGCTTTGCCTTTGTACTTAGTTTGTGGCCATTTGCTTAATGATTTTGGGAGTGTAGACCGTAAATGTGCATGAGTGGTGTTTGGTATGTTTGGGTGGATGACTCTTTGCTCGCGAAACAACTTTCACCTGGCATACCTCTTCAATTCATGGTTATGGCGTTTATTGCCAAATCTCATTGTGGGTTTCCTGTGTTGCATTCCTAAATTATGGTATTTTCTTTATCGAAGGTACTTATGTTTCATTATGTGTCATGCTTACGACATATGATGGACCTTGATGCTTACTCTTTGAACCATATGATCAATGAATTGATGTTGTGGTCCATTGAGCATTGCTTGGATTCTTGGATATGGTAATGGATTTGGGCGTGGGTTCTTTTAGGATCCTTATTATACCTTTGTTTAGCATTATCTAAAAATGACTAATCGCCCGCATTAGCTTGTACGTTCGTGGGTTTATGTCATATAGGAATGCTACCCGGTTGATCCTGCCATTAGTCATATGCTTGTCTCAAAGATTAAGCCTTGCATGTGTAAGTATGAACAAATTTAGACTGTGAAACTGCGAATGGCTCATTAAATCAGTTATAGTTTGTTTGATGGTATCTTGCTATTCGGATAACTGTAGTAATTCTAGAGCTAATACGTGCAACAAACCCCGACTTCTGGAAGGGATGCATTTATTAGATAAATTGCCAACCAAAAGGGGGATGAACCTACTTCCAGAGACTACTCGCTTTGAAATCCGTCCCCTAAACTTGTCTGCTTATGCAACTACAACGCTATTAAAAGAAAAATGCTAGATATTTATTTTACTTCTTCAATGGGGAATGAATGGAATGAAGAATATAAGAGATGATGAAAGCGGTTCACTGGAGTTTGTCTTTTAAAAATGGTTATTATCTTGAAGGTTTTTTTCTCTATTTTATTTTATGGTATTAAAGCAAGTTAATTAGTGTGTTAAAAAAAGAACCCCAAACCTGCTTGCTTAGAGAATAAAACTGCTCATGTCTTCTTTTTATTTTTTATTTATTTTTATATAAAACGTAAAATACAATGACAAAAATCTTAGTGTTATATACTTCTAATTTTAATACACAATGATACATGATTCATGGACGCCCTCCGTGGAATCCATTGAAGGTGTTCTACAAGGCGGTCATTGTTAATTAGAAAATTATTTTTTTAAAACTAATTTTAAGTGTATCTAAACATAATTTTAACTTGTTTTTGTACTATTTAATGTAGAGGTGGAGACGATAGTGGTCAGGTTACATGGCGAGTGATGGTGGTGGTGGTTATGATCCAACAGTGTCAATGGGTATGGACTACCGGAAAAGAGAGAGAAAGAGAGAGAGAGAGAGAGAGAGAGATGGTGGGTGGAGATAAGGTTGATGATGATGATAATGTTAGTCACATCATATATGAAGATGGGTTTTAATAAAGTGAGGATTAATGGTATGTTTGTTCATTTACAAAAAAACTAACGGTCAAACCTAACAGCGTCAGGGTTAGGACTCAAATGGAGATAAAAGTAAAACTTTAGGGGCAAATAAAGGCTTTGAAACTATAAGGATGATAATAGTTAAATTAAGAAAAAATCAGAGATGTAAATGGTAATTTACTCGTTATATTATTATAGGTTTTATTTAGCATTGCAAAGAATGCAGGACCATTTGAGGGGGTTTAGACACTTACAACACAACACACAATGAGGAGAGGTTGATTTTAAAACACTTAACAGATCAAATGGGAACTAGTAACCAGTTACAATGAAACTAAGAAACACAAGTAATTGAGAGACATAACAAGAACAAAATACACAAGTGTTTGGTTTTCAAGAATGTTGTATATTGCTCTCTAGTTCCTTACAAGTGTTACAAAGCGTAAATTAAGATACAAAGGACCAGAGATACTTTATACTACATACTACAGTCGGCCATACTTTGAAGGCCAGCTGGATACATGATCTAGACAACAACAAAATCAATGTAGAGTCAAAAGGCAGATTGCCTTTTGACTAGTGACTATGACATGCCATAGCTCACATCCTAATATATTACAAAAAAGGATAAAAGTATATAAAGTAGAAAGAAAAAGACTCAAGACCTCAATGTACAGTTTACCAAAAGCATGGACGTTTTCACCAACTTGTGAAAGTTGGTGAGTCAAACAAAGTTGCAGTGGAAAGGTGTTCCAACTTTATGGTAAAAGGTACATCAGATAAAGTATGTACTCAAAAGTATTCGGAAGAAATCTGTCTTCATAAACTGCCTTCGGAAGACTTTGCCTCTGAAGCTTCTGAAGATTTCATGTTTGGCCTCAGAAGATATTGGTCTTGGCTTCAGAAGATTTCACACGTGGAATATTTTCTAATGCAGAATGTGAAACTTCTGAAGCATTCTACTTTAATACTTTGTGCATGCATGCAGGATAGACTGTTTGGATGTTTTGGATTGCATCAGCCTTATATGAAACCTTACAAACTCCCCCTAGGCTGATGCTATCAAAACACTTAAAGACTTCAAATATTGACAGTCCTCATTATGATGATGACCATGCCTTTCTTCATAAGATGATCAGGATCATTTAGACTCTCAAAATTTCTTCTCATCTCAAAGAGATCATGCAAAGGTAGATTGAACATGTCTTGCCAAGTGTAGACATCTTCAATACCTTGATCTTTCATGACATGCCATCTTCCTAGATTAGTAAAGTAAGTCCAGGACAAGATGGGTCTTCCTGATGCCAAAGGAGCTACTTGGATTGGAGTTGATTGAGCTACCTCTTGTTGCATATCCTCAGGATGTTCTGAATCTTCCTGAGGTTTAAAGATGGATGCCTCTTTATTCTTCTTCTTTGACTTTGGTTTAGAAGCCATCTTTTTTATCCTCTTTGAACTTTTTAACAGAGAGGACTAGCCTACAACACTTTATTGATCATCTTTGTCTTGCTCAGTTTGGTTTTCCTCTCTCACAGGTTCAGATTGAGAGGGGACAAAATCTTGTTGTGGATTAAAAGAGGAAGCTTGTTGAGATTCAGCAGGAGGTCCGGGTTGTGTTGTCTAAAAAGGTTCAACTTTAACCTCCATTTCTTGAGGGACCTAACTTGATAGGGAGTGTAAGTTAACAAAATCTCCTATTTTGATCTTCTGCTTGATCACCCTAATGTGCTTATCCATGTTAGATAGAGACATAGGCCCAAGTCTCCTTCTGGAGAATCCATACAGCTTTAATAAGCTCATCATCCTTTGCCTATCAACAGACTTCTTCATGCTCATTTGGATGATGGCTCTTTCCTTTTCAACTTCTTTTCTCATCTTTGTCTTTGTTGTCTTTCTCTCTTTGAGTACTTAAAGTTCAAGCTGTTTGAGATACTCAAACTCTATGTACTCAAAGGATAATGGAAGAAGTGCATCTGCCTGATATAGGCCTGTGGCACTTAGGTAATTGATCTTATTCATCCTATCAGTTTCTTTGTCTATCTGAGGTTCTTGTGGAGCCACAACCTCTTGTTTAGGACTTTCTTGAATTGGTAAAAGGGTAGGAACATGTTTGTAGAGCCTTTTCTGTCTTTTTTCTTCCTTTATTTGGAGAAGAAATCTTACATCCTCTACCTCCTTCCTTTCTCATGACATTTCCATATCAGCCAGTTCATTTAGTTCCTCTTAGGGGAAGGAGATGATATTATCAATATCATAGTTCCTGGTTTATAAGTAGGCAATCCTGATTGCCCTCAACTCATCATTTTGAGTGTTTGGTCTGGGAGCAGCCCTAATTGCCGCTTCCATGAAGCCAACAAACCCATCAGAGGAACTTTCTCCCTTTAGGTTACTTTTCCTCTCTCTCTCCTCCTCCTCAATCTCCTCAGGAATCATTTTCCTTTTCTCGTTGTAACTCAGGGTGGAAAGAGCTTTGGCCTTTATTGCTTGGTGTAGCATCCAAGCTCTGGCAAGAGACAGGTTGAGATGTACTTTACCATCAGGTGTCTCATCAAAGGAATGGACTTCTTAAGCTGTTGTAGGTGTGACAGGACTCTTAGGTTTAATCACTAGGCCTTTAGTCAAGGTTTTCCCTCTGAATCTGATCTCAGGGTCTGCCTCAACATCTAGTTGACCAATGAGATTGTCTAATTGTCTTTGTCTCCTTCTGAGGCTGAACTCTTCAATAATCCTATCTTGAATCTTTTAAGCCAACTTGTCAGCTTGTGTAGGTTGGCTTGGATTGACAAGTGTTATGTTGACAAGGTCAAGACTTTCATAGTAGTTCAAGGTCTGAAAATTGAAGATTTCTTGTTGCCCTTGAACTCTTTGAAGAATGAGGGCTCTTCTATTGGCATCATACATCCACGCTATGATGTAATTGGAAGTTCCTTGAGGTGGAGATGACACAACCCATGGAATGCTTTCCTCGAGAAGACTCTGAATGAAGGAGTCTATAAAGTCCAAATCAATGTAAACTTGAGAAAGTTGCTAAGTGTAATATCTCGTTTTTTTCGTTAATTAAAAGTTAACGTCGTTTATTCTTGTAAGCGTCATTATTGTCAATTATAAAACTTAAGGGTTACTTATGTTTACTTCTTAGTTTGTCTTTAATTCTTTAATTTGAAAGTTAAAAACTAGATTATTAAATTTAACATAGTAATAGATAATAATAATAATAATAATAATAATAATAATAATAATAATAAGTTATAAAAGTTAACAAGTGAAATTATATAAAACTTAAAGTTTAATGAAATTCAAGGGGTCTATTTATCAATTTAGAAACTTTAACAATAAAGATTGTGCATAAAATAATAAAGATTGAAACCATAGGGATTTAATGTGTAAAATTCAAAAAAACCCAAATCACTTCCACTTTCACCCTGGATTATCCGGTCACCGGCCGGCCACCCTCCAACCGAGCTCCGGCGACCACCGAACATCGAATTTTGAACACTTTTAAACTTGTTAAAAATGTCAATCGAACTGTGGGATCATTGTGGATTTGAACCCATGTCCAATCGAACCCATGTCCAATCAAACCATTATAGTCAGCATTAAAGGGAAATGAACCGGAATCAACAATCACAGTCGGTTCATAACCGTTCAACATATAACATGTGTTAGATTAATCAAATTAAACGATTGGAAAAGTTCGAATAACCAATTACAACCTTAATACAACGTTTAATTGGAGTTAAACCATCAATTAAAAACGTTTTACTAACCGAGATAGTCGAACAAAATTTGAAGCTCGTTCGACACCTTAACGTATTGATCGAAGCTATATAACTAAGGGGAATCATCCCTTTAGATCCTTTTAACCTCTCTAAACACTCATTTGCTTGAAAGTTCCATCGCAAACTTGAAATCAACCCTAAGTTCATCACGAAAGAACGGAAGATAAAATGAAGTGAATCTTAACAAATCGCTCATAATCAAGTAAGTAAAACACACATGCACACTTGGTTTTACTTGGGGATCATAAACGAAATTAACTTTTAGTTAACAAAAATATGAGATGTTACATAACTTGCATAATGTTATATTATGGAATTTTGATCAAGGCAAAAACTTCTTTCAAAAATCATTTTTGATAAAACAATAACTAGTTAATCCAAACTAAATCTGTCACACCCCGACCGACGACGGAATCATCGGGGCGGACGAATGTGAAACGATTGTTCATAGCTCATGGAATTAAATATGTTGAAATAATATTAAATGTCATTTTTCAATGAATAAAACTAAACAAATAAATCATTACATTACAGTCAAGATTTCAACAACAAATTAAGATATTTTGTTTAATTAGGTCCAAGTCCTATATGTGCAAGAAGAATTCCTCAAGGAGCAATTCTGAAACATATTAAAAATAAATGGTCAACATATAATGTTGGTGATTTTCCATTAATTTGTACATACGTATCAAACAACTTTTAAGAGGCAATTCATGTCATAGGTCAAGAAATATTACAAGAATATAGATATCATAATGATACAATCAAACCTTGACCAAGATATCCACTATAAGTTATAACTATTAGCTAAGTTATAAACGAATTGCTCGTGCATTACAAGTTTCAAGATGTTTACAAGTGTAAGTTTATAAGATTATCATGTTTCATACCAAATGATGTGAAATAAAATAAAAGGGGCATGAAAAACTCACATTGTATAATGATGGTTGTAGAGCACATAAGGAAGCTTAGATGTTCAAAAGTTAAAGGTGATGTCCTAAATGATAAAAAGAAACAATAACTTGGGGTCAGAATTTATTACAAGAAGTTAGGACGTTTAAAGAATGCCAAAAATCGAAAGGTAGATTGAAAAAGGATTATTACACCAAATTTTAGATTTTGGACAGAATTGTTGGTACATGTTTGAACAGGTTTTAAAAATAGAAAACCGTTTTATAAAATTATAAAATTTAAATTTGACTAGTTCATAGTCTCCCGGACAACTTTCATTCAGAATTATTTTTATGAAAATATCCTAAATTGTAACACCCAGTTATTTTTTTAAAGTCAAATAAAGAAAGAATAAAGTGAAAAAAAATAAATAAAAGACATTTTACCCAAGTTAAGGGGTAAAAAGTGTCAAAAAGGACAAAAGCTTTGAAAGTGGATGTAAATTGGGCATGGCAGCCCATTCTACTCTTACAACATTCAAATCTGCGTTTTAGAGGGAGAGAAAGTGTTGCAGAACTCTCGGGTCTTGAAGAAGAACAAGATGAGAATTCGAATTCAAGGTAAGAATTCATGGTTTTATGGTGTTCTTAACCGGTTATGTCCTCAGGTGTATGCTTATGTGTGTTATGTGTGTTCGGTTGTATGTTTTAGGTGGTTGAAATCAATTTCAAACGGGTTTGGGAGAAGCCATACTCAAGAGCTGCACAGGTGAGTTCTAGAACCCCTCTTTTACATGTTTTTAACTGATTTTGGGGCTGGGAATGCATGATTGAACATTTTATAAAATTAGGGTTTCATACTCGTATGTTTGAATGTGCATATGTTGCGGGTATGGTGTGATTTTGATCTATGTTCATGCTAGTTGATGTTATGGTTGTGTTTCTAAGGCTTATAATGTAAGATTAAGCTTAGAACATGATAGATAGTGTTTGGGAACTGAAAGCTATTGCTTAGGGCTCATATTTCTAAGTTTTAGAATCTGCCTAAGTGTTCAAAAGAAATGCGGATGAACAGTTAATGCGGATGAGCATTGACCACTAAGTAAGTCAATGTGGATGAGTATTGGGGAAATGCGGACGAACAGTTAATGCGGATGAGCATTGACCACTAAGTAAGTTAATGCGGATGAGTATTGGAGAGATCCAGATGAACAGTTAATGCGGATGAGCATTGACCACTAAGTAAGTCAATGCGGATGAGTACTGAGGAAATGCGGATGAACAAATGCGGATGAAGAAATGCGGATGAGTAAGTTCATGCGACTGAGGAAATGTGGATGAACAAAGTTAAAGCGGATGAACAACTGAGGATGAGTAAAGTCAATGTGGATGAACTAAAACAAATGTGGATGAACAAAAAAGCAAATGCAGATGAACACTTAGAATATTTTCTGACTTTTTGGAGAAAAGTAAAATTTAGGCTTTGACTTGGGATGTTCCCGGGGGCTACGTAAGTTGACTTTTTAAGGTCATAGAAGTTATAATTGGCATGTTATGATGTATGATTGATGCTTATGCATGATGGTAGGTATGATGTATGTTATGTATGTATGATGCCCTGTATGATGATGTTGACTGCTTATGTATATTTTCCTTGTTGTTTGATTATTTTCCCGTGGCTTTACGTTGAATATTAATGAATGAAATGAAAGTATTATGTAACGTAAAGTGAAAGATAATGAAAAGAGGAAGGTAATAAAAGAATGCATGCATTAACGAATGAATGAAAGTAAGAAAGGCTTGCAAGCATATGTATGAAGGTTCACATCCAATGAAGGGTGTTAGCTCAACTGTGTGCGGGTTAGCTACCCCAGAAGGACGCACACTGGGGTCCAATCCTTGTGATTGACCATATGTATGGGATCCTTGCCGCTTGCCCTAGGTACTGGAGTCAGCTTCATGCATAATGTTGAGGTCTATGAAAGACCTCAGGCCAAGTAACCAGCTTCGTGCACAATGTTCGGGGTATAGCGTATGGCATTGATCCGGAATGAAAGAGAAAATATAAGTTATGAATCTACTTGCCCTAGGTACTGGAGTCAGGTTCGTGCACAATGTTCGAGGTCTATGAAAGACCTAAGGCCTAGTAACCTGCTGCATGCACAATGTTCGGGGTATTGTACATGTCAATTGAACGTACGAAAGAAAGTAAAAAAAATATGAATGGATGAGAATAAAAGTAACGAAAGTGAATGATAATGGCATATGATGAAGGAACAAAAGTTAATGAACGAATGATGAAGATAATAATGATATTATCTATGTGTACGTATGATGCGTGATCACATTCTAAAACCTGTTATGATTGAATGAAAGTAAAGAACAATTTTAATGAATGTAAAGTATGTTTTATTTTAAAACTAGATCTCACTCAGTAACGCTAACTTTTTATGTATTTTTCCAGTTGGCAGGTAAAGTTGCTGAGGATAGCACGGGGCGGCTACTTGGCTCTTTTGGATGGCATTCTTTTGTTTAATGTTTTTGCATTGTAATGCGAACAAATGATATTGTATAACGAATGTTGTATTATTTTGCAAAAGCATTTATAATGAAAATGTTGTTTTAAATGTTTCCGCTGCAATGTTTATTTCAAGTTAATGTAATCATATGCTTTATGAGCAATAATTGGCCAGTTGTAAGCGTCCCGGGAACAGGGCCTTACAAGTTGGTATCAGAGCCAAAGTTTAAGCAAAACGGGTAAATTTTAAAATAAACCTAAACTTAAACTGAAAATGGGACGAAAAGGGAAGGGATGCCAGTCCAAGTAGTTACGTGCCATCAAGTATTTTCTTAATGATTAACCGGTATTATGTGCGCATGTGATGTGGTTTATGTGCTACTTGTAGATTTAGATAGCAATATACTCAGGATAGAGTAAAGTAAGTGGCTAATCACAACTGGCCACTGTAATTAGGGACTTACTATACTTTACATAAACTGAGTTGTTCCCTTGAATGACCGTGTTGGTCTTTAAATCTTTCAGTGTGTGATGAGGATGGCTAGTGGTAGATCATTAAAATCTTCACGTGGTGGAGGTCGTGGTGCTAAACCACGGACTACGAGAGGAAGGCCTAGAGCCGAAAAGGTGGTTCATGAAGAACCTGAGACCCCTCATCCGGAGGGCGGTGATGAGAGTGCTAACTTGAGAGCCTC
>BJCM01081235.1:0-13985 GCA_018326385.1 Flaveria bidentis | reverse complement strand
ATTTGTTCACAAAAGGATTAGGAGTGCAACAACATGAGCAGCTATGTTCAAAATTGCAATTGTTTGATGTTTTCTCCAGTTGAATCAAGGGGGCGTGTTAACAATATATATGTCTTTTATTCAACTGGATTATGAGTTTAGTTTTATTTATTTAGTCTGGTTGATGATTGTAATGCCAACGTGGAGTAAATGAGCTGATGCTGTTGTGGGCTAAAGCTGTAAGGTGATGGGCTTAGGCGTTGAATTTAAACTCTCGTTTAAGTGAATGGACTAAAGACTTATGGTGAAAGAAAGGAAGGCCCAAGGCCCATTAACTGGGTTTACTGAAGTTCGATTATATATAAAGAATGGTGTTCTCTAGAAGATTCATAAAAACGATCTCTAGGGTTTCTATGATCAGCTTCGTTTAGGGTTTCTATCTGATATCACTTGTCTTGTTCATCTCGTTCTTGTGTAAGGTGTAGTCTGCAACACATTGTTGCAGGTTAGTAATCATCTTGATAAGTTCTATCTTTAGATCAGTTTTTTGTTCAAGGTGAATTTGTGTTGATTTACTTGTATAAATTGTTTATGTTAATAAAATGATGAGATCTTGTTTAGTCAACAAAAACTGTAAGTACACATTTTATAACAAATGAATATTATGAATTAACCCTAAATCACCGTTGTTGAGAAAATGAGTTGACATTGTCGCCAACACGGGGAGAGAAATTTTATGTGAGTTTGATTTCGAGTATAAACATGTGACATGTGTTTGAGTTTGACTAGGATTACTTCTATATTTTTTAATATTTTTTACTTTTTATAACATTGCTAACTTATATGTATTCTCTTTCTAATTTTAAATCTATAATATTAATATTAATCCATAATAAACTTGAACTCTCAATCACATTATAAAATAACACATTTACTATATGATAATACAAAATAGTAGCTGAATTCAAAATCATTTTCCCTTTAACAATATCTTTTGAAAATCGGCATCTTAATTTATTATCATTCGTTTATAATAACTTGTACAAGTTGTGGTTAACCATTTCAAAATCTCATATGACAAATATGGTGTCCCTGGTAAAGAAGATGTACAATAATGACCATTTCATATTTATTTATTTTTATAAAAATTGAAGATTCCCCAACCAAAGCAAACATAATTTAATGGAGAGTTTGATTCCCGCCAAGAAGATGTCGTTAAATAAGTTTTGATGATTGTAATTATAAACCAGTATAAATCAAACGAATGATAATTTAGTCTTTAATCATTGAGATAAGACAATGGAACCATAATAAATGAAGAAATTCTTTCATAGGGCGTAAGGATTTTTCTAAATGTCGTTTGACTATTACTATATAATAAATTTTTCAGTCCGATTAGAGTAATTGGATTAGGTCGGTCAGCTTATATTAAAAAAAGACACAATCAAACTAAATTTCGTAAAACCAACAAAAACACATCAAATGTCACTACAAGAACATAATAAAATATAATCTTTTTAAAGTTATTCTTTACAAGCTTTTATTTTCTGAACTCTTTCTATAACAACGTCTATTTAGACATTCTAAATAAGTCATTCTCCATAAAGAAAATACAATATTCGCTTAACTTCTCATCACCCATCCGATTACGCGAATCGAATTTCACATACTTTATTGTCAAAAACATCTTTTAATGATTGCAGTTGTAATACGTAATAAAAGAGCAAGTTTCAATAAACAATACATAAAAAACATATTTATCACGAGTATTGATAGTAATTCGCTACGCATGGCCTAAATGTGTCTATATATATTTAGAGAGTGACTTGTGTCTTGATTGAATTGAGAAAATCATTAGGATTTAATCATTTGATTGTTGTTTTCACCTTTTATTTTTTTAGAAGTCGCATTATAGATGAGCTAGCATCACAATAGCTCCAAACAACACTCACTTTTCGTCGTACAAAGACCCATTATTTTATCAATTATATGAAAACGAACCTTCTTATATTATTATATATGATCCATACCAACGGTGTTTATCCTCTACGACTAGCTTAATCCGATTCAAATCATCACAACAACTCGTTGAACGACCAAAATGGATTTTGCGAACAAGTATCTAACATTTCTCGTTGGTATTCTATTTCTGTATCTTGTACTAATGCTCATTAAATTTCTTTACAATGTGTGTTGGATGCCAGTAGTCATTCAACACACCATGCGATCACAAGGAATCAAAGGCCCTTCTTACAGATTCCTGAATGGAAATACTGTAGAGATATCAAACATGCGAACGCAATCCATGGGTCGACCCATGGATCATAGTTCACATGAGATCTTTTCGAGGATCATGCCTCATGTTCATTTATGGGTGAACTTATATGGTAAAAAAATCGATGTGTATTCACGTTCTTTGTGTATGAGATTCATCGTCTTTGTGAGTATATATTGAAGGGTGTTTTGTGTTTTTTGATTTCAGGAAGGAATTACTTGAATTGGTATGGTCCTCAAACTCAATTGGTGGTTACAGAAGTTGAATTGATTAAAGAAATAATGAACAATAAAGATGGTGTTTACCCAAAGATCGAACTCGAAGGCCACGCTAAGAAGTTGTTAGGAGACGGGCTTTCATCGACTAAAGGTGATAAGTGGACGAAGCTTCGCAAGCTTGCCAATGGCGTCTTCCATGGCGAAAGCTTAAAAGTAAGTGTTCAATTACATATATACAATCTTTTGAAACTTCGTTAACGAAACAATAAATCAAATATGATTATTTTGTCAAAACAAATAATCGCAACTTTCACGTATTTTGATCTTAGTTCTTTCAAAAGAAATTATGGCCCGGGCCGGCTCAAGTCGTGCCAATCCAGGTTTGATTTGCCAGTTCGGGTTTTACTCAATGCTCAACCCTAGTAATAATCATTAAAGTATCATGGTTTAATGATCCCTTTTACTCTAACAAGCTCATTTTGTGTTGTATTTGGTATTTTGGTAATACAATTAACATATTGACCAAAATAATAAATATATAAAAGATTTAACTGTTAGAACCAAAAAAAATAGATTAGACAGCAAAACTAGTTGATAGAATACATATTATCCATCTTGTGATGTCTTGTTTTGACCTATTATCCAACATGTCTTAAATTGTTGTGTGTTGACGTCTCTAATGATCAATGTTCACCGCGATACTCTTTCTCGTAACATCTAATACAAGTTTTACATATTTAGCACATGACCCCGGCCATGATTACTAGCACCGAAATGATGCTAAACAGATGGAAAGAGTATGACGGAAAAGAAATCGAAGTATTTCAAGAATTTAGAGTACTAACATCAGATGTCATCTCCAAAACCGCATTTGGAAGTAGTTATTTAGAAGGGAAGAAAATATTCGACATGTTAACGAAGTTAACACTCAACGTTTCCAAAAACTCACACAAAATCCGGCTTCCAGGCATAAGGTGCGTTAATCCATAACTCAATCTTATTAAACGTATCGTATCATTCATTAACCTAATTTGTTTGCTAATATAGTTACTTGATTAAGAGTGAAGACGACAAAGAGTCTGAGAAACTTGAACAAGGGATCAAAGATTGCATTCTTGAGATCATAAGGAAAAGAGACAAACAAACGAGCATGAACACAAGCATGAATGACTATCTTGGAGAGTTGTTGGTCGCGTATCGCGATGAAGATGAACGAAAAAGAATATCTTTAGATGACATTGTTGATGAGTGTAAAACGTTTTACTTTGCAGGACATGAAACCACTGCATCTTTACTTGGATGGACTGTTTTTCTTCTAGCAACTCATTATGAGTGGCAAGAGAAAGCTAGAGATGAAGTGTTGAAGTTTTTTGGAAATACAAACCCTGATCAAGATTTAATTACAAGACTCAATATGGTAAGAAAAATAACTTTTTGTTGATCTGAAAAGTCATTAAAAAACTATTTTTAACTGATAAATATCAAACATAAGAGTATGAACACACAAAACAAACATCTATTGCTTTGATGTTGTATTACTGATAGCTCCTACCTTAAGGACCACAGACAAATTGGTTCATCTCAAAAGGGTACTCTGATTTGTAGTTTATGTGATTTGAAAAGGGGAAAATTCTGATAATGTCCTTTAATTAAACCAATTTTGTTTTTCTTAAAATGTTTCTTTGACCAGCCCATCTCTTAAGTTGTTTCCAACTTAAGACAGGCGTTCCAACTGCAAAATAGGTTCGTTCGAACCCACGTGAGTGGTTTAGATGAAGCCACGTGTCTAAATAAGGTCGTCAGAAGATTCGGATGAACTTACGAAGGTTCAACGACCATAAGTTTGTTTGGACAAACAGAAACAAGTCCTTCATAAGAAACCTATTTAGATCCGTGTCTTCATTCAAGTTGCTCATATTGGGTTCAGACGATTCTGTTCTATGGTCGGATAGGACTCTATTGGGTAGAGATATTCTTAAGGATTACTTAGTCAAAAGAATAATTTTAGGAAAAAATATGGTTAAAGGGACACATTTGAAAATTTTGCCTTTGAAATGCTATAGTCAAAAGCAAGTTTCAAAATAGAATCCCAAACAACCATAATCAAAAACTTTCATTACAGATTACTGATTACACACTGATGTTCTTTTCTTATGATGTTCTTTTAGATAAACATGATCGTTAACGAGTCTTTACGATTATACCCACCCGTTCCCGCCCTAAAGAGGAGAGTCGCGACAAAAGTTCGGTTAGGGGAACTGACCCTTCCATCTAACGTGGAGTTATACATCTGTCCGTTAGCGGTCCACCATGACTCCGAAATTTGGGGAGCCGATGTCCATCGGTTCAAGCCAGATAGATTCGAAGGGGGCATCTTTAAAGCGACACACAACACACCAGCAGCCTTCTTGCCATTCGGGTTCGGACCACGTACTTGTGTGGGTTTAAATTTCGCACTCGTGGAAGCTAAGATTGCACTTGTTATGATTCTACAAAGATTTAAGTTTAAATTGTCACCAAATTATGTTCACTCTCCGGTTCAAGTGTTCATGGTTAGACCTCAACATGGAGTTCAAATCATTCTTGAAGCTCTTTAAACTCTTTACACAAAAGAATTTGATCAACAAATAAGATATGATTAATAACATTAAAATGTTGTGGATAGATGATTATGTGTTAATTTGTATTCATTGTTGCTTGTTTTAAGGTTTAAATAAATGTTTGTGTTCGTTTATTGATATTGTTTTGTGATATTCTTTTATACGATGTGTTAGATTAAAACTCTCGATTTTATAAAACTGTATCAAAATTTATGAGGATGTGATTTTAAAATAATTTCTTTTACCTGACATAAAATGTTATTTGATATATTAGCTATGTATTGCTATGTATGAGTGCTTATCAATTCGATTTCTAGATTATTTGATACGGTCTTATAAAATATAAATTTTCTAAAAGTGAGTATTTATTCCAATCAATCAGAACCAGAATTAGCATTAGAATTAAAATTGTCATTTCAATTAGGGTTGATTCAAAAAATTCGTATAATGAAAGTAAAAAGCTTAAAATTTTGAAATAAAAAAGACAAATTGGATGTTAATAATTTAACTTATTACCTATTGGTCAATAATAATTTGTACTATTAATTTAACCGATAACATTTTCAACTTATAATTTTATTACCAACAATAGTCGTAATGATATAATTTTCAACTTTTACGTTTGATTTGGAGTCAATTACAATCACAATAGTGATTGTGAAAAAATTAAAAAAACATACAAGTTAAACTAAAGCTAAAATACATAAAAATCAAATGTTAATAAATTAAAATTGAAAATGTTTATAGACAACCATTTAAAAATCATAAGAATTTGCCACGTATGATTTAAGTTTCTCCATTTTTCTATAATCTTCTCCTCCCATATACATTTGTGAGAGAGAAAACCTAAGAAGAAGCTCTAATGGCGTATGTCGAAAGAGGTGCGTTAGACATCTTTAAACTTTACATAAATTCTTCATCAAATTATGTTATCTGTTCGATTCTATGAATATATAATTAGTTATATTCCAATTTATTGTTATTCGTGGCTGAATTGACCTCGGTTGTTGATTATTTCTTTGAATGTAGATTCCTCGATCTGGAATTGTGAATAATAAAATTTATTTGAGATTGTACAATGTTGTCCTCTGACCCTAAATTTTATGTATAATGATTGAATTAAGGCTTATTCGAGCATTTGATTTGATTGATCTATAATTGGAAATTGTTTGTAAATTGAAGTTGGATTCTTTTTAGATTATGTTTATCTTATTTATGTTTAGCTAAATTTATGAAAGGGCATATTGTAGATGAGCATCACCAATGTTTAGGAGAAATTAGGGTTTGTTGATGATATATTGTTTAGGGTTTGTCAAATGGCACAGATTTAATTCGCCCTAATTGTGTTTAGATGCTGATTAGAATTGGATTACTGGCTCATTGCCTTTTTTTTTCTTTAAATGGCAATGCAACTTAAACAGGCCCATGGCTCTGCTAGAAATGAGAGGACCTGATGTTATCTAAACTCTACAGTACTTAAAGTTGTAAGTAGCTCTTAATGCATGTTGATACAATGATACCAAAAGACCAATGCCAACCAAATGCACCTTACGAGTCATTTGAGTTGTTCGAATCTTATTTAACAAATCTAACAATAGATTGAGCAAGGAGTTTGAGTATTTGAACGAATTAGACCCATACCAACCAAATGTATTCTTATGGCCTTTATCTAAAGTTGCCCTCAAGGTTTACATAGTTGCTAGCTAAAGGTTGTAGTTTCAACCCTTTTAGTTATAAGTGGGTCAATTTGAGTTATGATCCATATAAAGTAAGTCAATTAAAGAGTTTACCTCAATGGCAAATGGGTTGAAAGGCATTCAAAGTCATTTTTAGTGCACTTAAAGTCCTAAATGGTTTTATCAGAGACTTCTATTACTATTATTATATTGGATTATGGCAAGTGTTCAATTTTTTCACTAAGGTCACCCATATGGCCATATGTCTCATACATTTATACTAATTTATAGCCCATCCTAGCATGTATCTGGTTTATATATACCCATCTAGTTATATATATTATGAAATATTATAAAATGACGTAAACACCCTAGTTTTTTTCATTGTCACCTTTTACAGGTTGATACAAGAGTATTTGTTGTCTTTTCAAATACTTTAAGGCCCCAATGTTTGTATTTTGCCAGGTATTTGACCGAATTTGGCATAAACAAAGCCTCATAGGTGCATGGTTAGCTTGCAGGGTGTTTCAACCTTCAATAAATTGGTGGCCTCCAGAGTTTAGATACATTATCCCTAATTCTAATTATATTGTTATTTTAATCAAATTCACACATCTATATATAGAACTATTTTAATAGTGGACAAAGATATTTACCCTTCATCCGCAACCTACCTTGCCCATACTAAAATGCATAGTTGTCAAACACTCGAATGCGAAAAGGTGAGCCTTGGCCCTAAGCGAAAGGCACTTAAAAAGAATGGGTTTTTTTAAGCAAGGCACATAGTATAAACATTGATCTTTAGGAACTTTAGATATGTTTTAGGCTTGTTTTGAGCTAGTTTAGGTTGTTTTAGGTTGATTCCAGGCTTGTTTAGGGAAAGTATAATTGTTGCATACCTATTCAGACCATATTCAGCTGGAACTTGGCCTGAAATTGCGTTTGTGCCTGAAAGTGGGGAGTGGGGAGTGGGGACTTTGAAGCGAGGCGATGAGGCTGAGTTGGCCTGCGCCTGAGTACCTAGGCACGTGCCTTGTGGGCATTTGACAACAAAGCAAAAGGTAACAACGACCAGCTTTGACCCATTACCCAACCCACCCTTCTTGCCACCTTTACTTTGTGCAACAAATGTGTTACCAAGACTGCAAGGATCTAGTAGAGAAAATATTCAAGTTAGTGGTAAATGTTAAAGTTCATTATCTGTGATAGTAGGTCTTGGTACAAATTAGAATTTTTAAACGTGTAACTTAAATGTGTCTTTAATATATTTTCCCCAAACTGCAGTTGGTTATTAAATTAATATTTCATAATTGCATTAGGCAAGTAATTTACAGTGTGACATTTCTGTTTTTACATATACTTGCAAAGAAACATGTTATGATCCATAATTGGATCTTGCATATTTTCCATCTATCCAGTATATTCATGTTTGTGTGTGTGTCATGCATGTACTGCTGTAATTCACACACTATCTTCAATAACTCTTGTAAGTGTATGTGTTTGTGTAAAACTCAAAGTTACTTTGTGTTAATTCCTCAGGTGTTGTGAAATCCAGTCGATCCATATGGCGACTCAGAACAATCATCGATTTCTTTTGGGCAATCATCAACTTCATTTCCATGTTCTTCGCCACTATGTTTTCGGTAATACCAATCCCTAAAGTTCATCTCTTCAAGTAGCCCAATTTTATGCAATAATGCCCACTAAACATTTATTTCACCATGCATGCACTGCATTTGTAGATGGAGAAATCTGATGGCTACAAGAAGTCATCTGGTTCCACCAAGAAATGGGGTGGCGGCGGCAGTGGCCCTGGTGGTGGTCCATATGGCAGTGGTCCACGCGGGCCACCACGTGGATTAGACAATGTTAGAGGCATAGACCACAGTATGTTATTCAGTTTTTTTTCATTTGATTTATATATACATCTAGCAATGTTGATGACACTGTTTTTGCTTTGGTGCAGACTCTTTACCTGCATGTGGATCCTGCGGTGGAGGTTAAAAGGTTGTAGCTACAGATATGTTTTATCTTTCTCTTAACATCAAGTGACAACAATAAAACTTGTGTTCTTTGTATTTCATTGCTGTATAATATGAAAAAAAAAGAAAGTAAATTCACTAAAATTTGAAATAATCGATACTACGTGTCTTTGTTGGTCAAACCTAACCTGGTCCATCCGTGGTCGCACATAGCTTGGAACCACTTGACAAATGACGAACCCACTCGTCATCAGTTAGGTGTATGGACTATGGACCACCTATCTTCATTAGAGAAACCCAATTTGGTCTACCAAGATTTAAAATATTTGAGTAAACTTATGGGTTATGACTTTGATTGCATATATTTTATTAATAAAACATGTACGATCGTAAATTGGAGGCATTCCATATGAGTTTTAGGCTTGATGTTACGTTGGGTGGTCATCCATGGTCACTATCATTGCTATGAAACACCCTTTAATCAATATTTTCATAATTGGACCGGTAATCAACATGATGTTTTGCTGGATTTACTTTATAATATTATTTGGACTTGCAATATTAATAAAAATATCGAGTCTAAAATAAAGAAAATATTAAACCTGAAATTGGTAAATGAGTAAGGATGTTATATATGAGAAAAATGAAAAAGAAAATTGCAAGTCTAGTACAACCAGTGATCTAGTTTAGTGATTAAACCGCCATGTTATAACTAGTTGGCTTAATTGAAGACGGTTTATGAGTACTCAGCTGTCGTGTAAGTGGTTCCTGCTTCGACCGTTGGGAGATACATGCATTATGCCAATGTGGTTCATATGAACATAGACATCAACTTGATAGTGATATTTGATAGTTATATATAAGATTAAGGGACTATATTGTATTTGTTTAGATCCAATCATTGATCTTAATGTTTTTTTAATTATAGGAACATAACAAGATTGATATCTCTTTCCATATATTATAAGTTTATTTATTAAACTTTTACTCATAATCTACTTATATTAGTCACATATATCTACATCTTTTAGGATTTTAGTCTTTAAGTTTTTGGATAAAAGGAAGACACCTTACTACTATGGTGTGTGCTCTTGGAAACATCTGTATATTACAAGAAATATGTTAAGATCTTAATAACATTTTTATGAGTGTCCATCTTTCACACAAGTTCTTATTAGTGAATATCAACACTTCAACTTAATTACATCTTACAAACATGAGGATTCCAACACGCGAATATAGATAAAACATAATCAGTCATCTTTCAAATAGGATGAAGGATCACTAGAACACCATTCTTAGGAGTAAGGATGAACACATCAGTCGGATAATGAACATGATTATCCGATAGGGTGAACCTATAACGCTGCAAGATCATTGAAAGCGCAATCTTCGCTTCATTCGTGGTGAAATTTAAGCCAACACAAGTTCGGGGTCCCATCCCGAAAGGAAGAAACGCTGCAGCGTTGTTCTTTGTAGCTTTAGCAACCCCATTCGCGAATCTTTCGGGTCTAAAACGATGCACATCCTCGCCCCAAATCTTTGTGTTATGATGAAGCGCGAGAATCGAGATGAAAATATTCAATCTAGCTGGAAGATTAATGTTTCCCAGGTTGATTTCCCTTTCAGTTTTTCTTGTCACTGTGAGCACAGGAGGATATAGTCTAAGTGACTCATTAATCACCATGTTCATCTGCATTTAAGATACTAACATATTTATAATAACTTAATTAAACAAACAAACAAACGTACACACTAACATCATACTTACCTTTGACTAAAATACATATATATTCAATTAAAACAAACAATTTCTTACTGTTTTAAGTCTTGCAATGCCATCTGAAGTCGGGTTTTTCTGCCCGAATAACCCGATCACTTCTTCCCTAACTTTGTATTGCCATTCTTGATCAATCGCGAGAAGGAAAAGCATCCATGAAAGTAAGCTTGTGGTCGTGAGATGTCCCGCCCCGTACACCGCTTTAAGCTCATCAATCATTTGTTCCACTGTAATCCTCTTACTTTCATTACCATCATTAGCCATTTTCACAAGCTCCCCAAGGTAATCATTTGCAAACTCATTGACCCCTTTGTCTATACTCTCCTTTCGTTTCTTCACAATGTCGAGAATTGATTTCTTTATCACCTTTTCAAGCTTCTCGGCTTCTGTTTCATCTGTTGTCTTCAATATCAAACTGAAAACACAAACAGTTTTCACTTACCAGTATGCATATTCAAAGGCTTGATAGTTTACTTATTGATCTAGTTGTATAGATCCTAATAGAACTTACCTGATGCCTGGAAACCTTAACTTGTACGTATTTCTAACAGTTATCGCGGTTAATCTCGCCACCATTTCAAATATATGCTTCCCTTCAACATAACTACTACCAAAAGCTGTTCTTGATATCACCTCGGTTGTCACCGACCCGAATTCTTTATGCACGTCGATTTCTTTCCCTTCAAAGTCCCTCCACCTCTCTAGCATCGTCTCGATGCTTCTGCTCATCTCGGGGATCATGTTCTGTGACATGGGTTCAAGATACTCAAGTTTCTGATCAAGATACTCGAAATGAAGTAACTTTTGAATTGAATATGATGGTTCACACCTTCAAGCTTTCAGCATGGAATGTATGATTTGCTAGTTTTCGAACCTTGGCCCATTTTTCGCCTTCGTTTGTTATAAGTGATTCTCCTAACAGCTTCTTTGCATACCCTGCCATATCCATCTTTGGGTACGCTCCATCGCGGTTGCTTAGAACTTCTTTTACGAGCTCCGGTTCTGTAACGAAAAGTTGTGCTTCTGGACCATGCCAGTTGATAAAGTTCATCCCTAAAGAACACGAAGAACAGATGCTAAAGCATTTGAAAAGTGAGATCCGTAAGATGGTAAAATACTGAATTAATCTTTTTGAATAGTTAGGTTATAATATATAAAGATCACAAGTAACCCTATAAACTTAACTGGACCCGTAAACTCATACTAATAAACCATAATACTAATAACATATTCTAAAAAGATCAGCAATGTTAATGTATGGTGAAACATGAAAATGTTACCGTAGGTTTTGATCCACGAGTGGACGTGTGGCTGAATTCGTGGAAAGATGTCGTGTGACATGATATCCATCGGGTGGTTCATGGACTTATTTCTCATGGTAGAGATAACGCGTGTGTTTCCATGAGGGAATTCGTAAGGTAAACCGTCGATTCCTTGGGATTTCATCGTTTTCTGGATACTGATCGGCGTCCACCATGCTTTACGAATAAATGTTAAGAGAACTCGAAGGAGAAGAAGACTCAATATGACGATTACGAGAACTAGAACTAGAGCCATAACTTGGATGAACTCTTTGTTAACTTTGTTGCATATAAGAAATTTTAATATGTAGTTGTTAGCTGGTTATAATATTAATTAGTTTAAACTTTAAAGGACATTATGTCCATATCTTGTTTTGGACTATGTGATTGTAAGGGAACTAATCTCTAGTCATGACTTAAATATTTATTATAAACGAAAAACCACACATAACACGTAATACAAATATTATATACCTCTATGATCAGTTATACTTACGTTAATTTGTTTTCTAAGCGACCTCTAATACGTAACAATACGAAAACAAATTTAAAAAAAAATCTATCAATTATTTTATCAAACAAATCTTTAGTCTATTTCTATTTTCATCTCATGATTTAATTTCTGACCTTCAAGATGTACAAAAATAAAAATCAGATTTCTATCGTTCTCCCACGTAATCTTGATTATTGTACCACCTTGATGTTGAATCCCCAACAAGACATGTAGCTCTTTAACGTAATCCTCGGTCTCTTGCTTTTACATTCTTCCTTTTGATTTGGTCCTAAAGATGTGTCAAAAGATAACAAATTAACAACGTAGTTCTTACATAGATGGCCGTTAAGTTTTTAAGTTATACTTTCAAAAATACCCGATTAACTAAATAAATAACCATATTATTAGGGTTGTTCATGAATCGAACCGAACGGAGGCTCGCTACCGAGCCGCTCGGTTCAGTTCGAATTTTAGAAATTGAGCAAGAAATACTCACTCGAACTCGGTTCAGTTTATAACCGAACGCTTAGTTCTGCTCGGTTTCAAATTGCAATTTAGTACAAAACTCATTCAAGAATTCCAATTTTAAACTCAAACTCAACAATGTAAAAAAAGAAAACATTTAAAATAAGCTCAAAAACATAAAAATTTTAAAAACAAATAGAGTTTTAATTCAAGCTCGAATAAATCACGGTAAAACCACGTCCACCACCTCCATTGCGGCAGTTTACACTTTCCACGTCCATTATACCAGTTTTTCTTCTTTGACCATCCAACAACTTTGTCCATATATAAAAAACCAAAAAAATAATGTTTAAAAAAATTAAAAGGGATCAAGGGTAAGATGGTAATAGTTAATATGGTAATGTTCTAATCCCTAAATAAATATACTAACATATTACATATTGTAACATCCTGTATTTTTTTTACGTTAACGACGTTTAGTTCTTGAATGGACCATTATGGTCAATTATGAAACTCATGGGTTACTTATGACTATTTTCTTAATTTGTCTTTAATTCTTGAATTTGAAAGTTAATAATGTTAATTATTACTTAATAAATAAATTATAATCATAATTATGATAATAATAAATATGTATTGATAATGAAGGCTTTATTAATGAAACTAATAGAGATAACTAAAAAAAACTAATAACAAGATTGTTACTAATAATAATAATTTGTGAAAAAAATTAAACTTGTAAGAGTTAAAAACTTAAAATAATTAAGTTAGGGGGTTAATTTGTAAATTTTGAAACTTTAAAAGAAAGTTTTAGCATGAAATAATAACATTTTAAAGTTGAGGGACCATTTGTGTAAATAACCAAAACTCCAACTTGTTTCTCTCTCAACCCACGTTTTTCCGGTGGGTCTCCAGCCAACTCGCCGGCAACTCTCCGGCAACTTTAAAACTTCGAAATCCGACGATTTTAACCTCAAAAACTGACCCAAATTGTTACATTTACATGTTTCGAACTTAAATTCACGATTTAATTACGTTTAAACATCGGTTTCTAACCTCAATTGATTGAGTAACCGAAACCATTAAACCTTAAACCGTTCGAATATTAAAATTCAATAATAATCGAATTAGCTGAACCCAATCGATATTCTATCTATCTCTAATCATTTACCATTCCCAATTTCACCTGAAACCAACACAATCATCACCTTCGATC
>BJCM01081233.1:0-25603 GCA_018326385.1 Flaveria bidentis | reverse complement strand
CTCACTCAGCAACGCTGACTTTTATACATTTTCAGTTGGCAGGTAATTATTGCTGAGGATGGCACAAGGGTGAAGCCACACGACAGGGAAAGACTGACATCCATTCGTATTTTATGTCACTGTTGTTTTGTAATGCAGTAAAACAATTCTTTTGTAATCAATTAAACGATGATGTATTGCTCAACAATAGTGGTTTAAGTGAAATGAATGGTTTTTGATAAATTATTTCCGCTGCTTAGGGTTGTATAATTATAATGTTTAATGTTTTAATCGTTGTGATTGACCAACTGTGAGGTTTCTGGGAACGGGGCTTTACAACCAAGCACAAGCTTTCACTCCAACAATCACCAATAGCAGTATCATCATCAATAACACCAACATCCTTATCAAAATCAGCCGCAACTAACTAATCAAGCTCATGGAAGCAGTCAGTCATCTTCAAATGCTCTTGTTATCAAGCAAGATGGAGTATGTAATTGGAGTCTGTATGCAGAGGAAGTGAAGCCTCAATTTTAGAATCATGCACTCATGGCTCACATCAATGATGGTCCATCTCCCATGCCATCTGAGGTTAAATCTAACCTTTGTAGTGATTAATGCATTAGTGTACTGCAAGGTTATCGAGAGCACAATCATAAACTGGCTGACAAATTAAAAGAAGAAAAGGTCAAGTCGGAGATGCTTAAGAGAAAAATAAAAGGCTTTGAAATTAAAATTAAATCTCTCATCTCTGATATTGAAAAATTGCATGGTGAGAAGTACACTCTTGCAGCTGAGAATGAGCAAATAAGTGAAAAGTTAGCTCAATCAAAAGCTGAACAAATACTCACTAAAGTGAAACTTGAAAAGTTTTAATTGTTTTCAGTCAAGCTAGAAGAGATGCTTGACTCACAAAAGCATCCCAAGGATACGTTTGGGATTGGGTATAATTCTTGTCCTCCACCCTACAATGACATCTACACTGTCATGCATGAATCCGTTACACTCAAAGAGCAAAATGAACCTAATACTATTCAACCAAAAATAATAGTAATACAAGTCACAAATCCTCAAAACAAACCAAATGTTTACATTGAAACAAATGAGGAGAAAATCAAATTAGGTCACCCAATTAAAAGTCAAGGAGTGTTCAGACAAGATAGTGAATGTCATTAATCCATCAAGCCCAATCAAGGCCATTGTCCCATTTGTGAAATTTATACCTGATCTTTCAAAAGGAAAGAAGAAAGTTGTGAAGTCAGTGAAACCTTCTGGTGAAAGTAGTTCTGATAATGAGATTAAATCTCCAAAAAATTCAAGCAACTCAGACAAGGTTTCACTTCCAAAGAAACACAAGCAACTCAGACAAGGTTTCACTTCAAAAACTAAAATTCAGTCAGAACCCCAATCTTCAGTATCAAAACAAGGAGTAGGTTTTGACATATGCAATAAGGAGCATGTTAATCAGTTTGAGCAAGAAGTCAAGAATGGGGTGAGGAAACAAAAACAACCTAAAACAGTCAAAAAAGTAGTGTTGTGAAGCAAAGTACTAAAAACACTAATTTTGATTCCTCTCCTAAGCCAAAGATTGTTACTCAGTTGAGAAAGGGTAACTCAACTAAGTCTGCTAAAGCAAAATTAGATTCAAGAAACAAACATATGTATTGTGACATATGTGAAATGTTTAATCACAAAACAGAAGAGTGCTTTTTCAATCAATAATGCGCTAAATGTGACATTAACAATCGCTCCTCTGAAAACTGCTATTTAAATAAATATTGTGTAGTCTGTGATATTAACAATCACTATACATCTGATTGTTACTTCAAGCAAAAGGGATTGAGAATTCTTCAAAACAAACCTATCTCAACAACATCATCTATGAAACCCACAGTTAGAAGTCATTTTCATAATAATCAATCTAGGACGTCTAGATCAGATAATGACATGAGTAACATAAAAGAATTATGGAAGAGTCAAAGAAACAAAATTCACAACATCGTGAAAATGTATGATCTTCCCAAACCAAAAATGATGTTTGATAATTAAAAACGGGTCTAATTTCTTCAAAGAAATAGGGACCAAAGGTTTCATTATTCCTCTCATTCTTCATTTGATGTTGATTGAGATGAAACAATCAAAATATCATCAAAAATCTCCTAGAACACCTCTCTCTAAATCATAGTTTAGAGGAAAGTATCAAGAGGTCACAATCATGGATAGAAACGGGAAACCCAAGACCATTATGGCTTGGGTTCTTGCAGGACCGTCGAAGGGTACTAGCTTACAACATAACAAAACAAAGAGGAGAGTGTGCAACCACACTTAACAGATCAAATGGGGAACTAGAAACTAGTTTTAGTGAGAACTAAGAAACACAAGTATTAAAGAGACAGAACAAGAACAACACAAGTAGTTGGTTTTCAAGGTAATGTATATTGCTCTCTAATTCCTTACAAGTGTTTACAAAGCAATGATGATAAGATACAAGGATCAGCGATACTTATACTACAACCTCCAGCCAACAATACTTTGAAGGCCAGGTGGATACATGATCTAGACAAGAATAAAATCAATGTAGAGTCAAAAGGCAGATTGCCTTTTGACTAGTGACTATGACATACCATAGCTCACATCCTAATATATTACAAAAAGGATAAAGTACATATTGTAGAAAGTTACAGACTCTAGACCTCAACGTACAGTTACCAAAAGCATGAACCTTTCACCAAATTATGTAAAGTTGGTGTCTTATCAGAGTTGCAGCGGAAAAGGGTCCAGCTTTATGGAAAAGGTACATTAGATAAAGCATGTGTTCAAAAGTCTTCGGAAGAAATCTATCTTCAAGTGTTGGCTTCGGAATACTTTGTCTCTAAAGCTTCGAAAGACTTCATGTTTGGCTTTGGAAGATATTAGTCTTGGCTTTGGAGATTTCACACATAGAATATTTTCTAAGGCAGAGTGTGAAACTTCTGAAGCATTCCACTTTAGTACACTTGTGCATGCATGGAGGAGAGACTTTGGGTGTTTAGGTTACATCAGCCTTATATTAAACCTTACAAACTCTCCTTAGGCTAATGCTACCAAAACACTTGATGACTTCAGATATCAACAGTCTTCATCATGATGATGACCATCCCTTTCTTCATAAGATGATCAGGATCACTTAGACTCTCAAAGTGTCTTCTCATGTCAAAGAGATCATACGGAGGCAGATTAAACATGTCTTGCCATGTGTAAACATCTTCAACACCTTGATCTCTGAAGACATGCCATCTTTCTGGATTTGTAGTGTATGTCCAGGACAAGATGGGTCTTCCTGAAGCTAGAGGAGCTATTTGAGCTGGAGTTGGTGGAGCATCCTCTTGTTGCACATCCTCAAGATGTTCTGACTCATCCTGAGTTTTGGAGATGGATGCTTCTTTCTTCTTCTTCTTTGGCTTTAGTCTAGAAGCCATCCTTTTTCTCCTCTTTGAACATTTTAACTGAGAAGACTAGTCTGTAGCACCTGGTTGATCTTCTTTGTCTTTCTCAATTGGGTCTTCCTCTCTCATAGGTTTAGATTGAGAGGGGACAGAACCCTGCTGTGGATCAAAAGAGGAAGCTTGTTGAGGCTCAACAGGAGACTCGGGTTGTGTTGTCTCAAATAGTCCAACCTTAATCTCCACTTCCTGTGGGACCTGACTTGGTGGGGAGTGTAAGTCAACAAGTTCTCCTCTTTGAATCTTCTGCTTGATCACCCTAATGTGCTCATCCATAGTGGATAGAGACATAAGGCCAAGTCTCCTTCCGGAGAATCCATACAACTTCAAGAAGCTCATCATCATCTGCCTATCAGTAGACTTCTTCATGCTTTTTTGGATGATGGCTTTTGACTTTGCAGCCTCTTCCCTTAACTTCCTCTTAGTGATCTTTCTTTCTTTGACTAGCTCAAGTTCAAGCTGTTTGAGGTACTCAAACTAAATGTAATCAAAGTGTAAAGGAAGAAGTGCATCAGTATGATAGAGGCCTGTGGCATTCAAGTAGTTGATCATGTTGATTTTATTAGTTTCTTTGTCTACCTGAGGTTCTTCTGGAGCCACAACCTCTTGTGCAGTACATTCTTGAACTGGGGAGAGAGTAGGCACATGCTTGTAGAGTATTTTCTTTCTTCTTTCTTCTTTGATTTGAAGAAGTAATTTTGCATCCTCTGCCTCATTTCTTTCCTTTAACAACTCCATGTCAACCAATTCATTTAATTTATCTAAGGGGAAGCAGATGATATTATCAATGTCATAGCTCTTAGTTTGCAAGTAATTGATCCTGACTCCCATCAACTCATCATCCTGAGTGTTTGGCCTGGGGGCAGCCCTGATAGTAGCTTCCATGAATCTTTCAGACCCAGTAGAGGAACTTTCTCCCCTTAGTTTTCTTTTCATCTCTCTCTCCTCCTACTCAATCTCCTCAGAAAGTCATTTTTCTTTTCCCTTTGTCACTCACAGACCTTTATGACTTAGGGTGGAGTGAGCTTTGGCCTTTATTGCTTGGTGTAGCTTTCAAGCTCTGGGCAAAGGGAGGTTGACATGCACCTTCACCAGTAGGTGTGTCATCAAGGGAATGAATCTCTGGAGCAATTGATGGTAAGAAAGGGCTCTCAAGTTCTACCATTGGGCCTTCAATCAAGGTTTCCCCTATGAAACTAATCTTAGGGTCTGCCTTAGCATCCAGTTAACCAATGATATTGCGTGATTGCCTTAGTCTCCTTTTGAAGCTGAACTCTATAGTGATCCTATCTTGAATCCTTTGATCCAGCCTGTCAGCTTGTCTAGATTGGCTTGGGTTGACAAGTGGCATGCTGACAAGTTCAAGACTTTCATAGAAGTTCAAATTCTAAAAGTTGAAGACTTCTTGCTGCCTTTGAACTCTTTGAATGATAAGGGCTCTTCTATTTTCATCATACATCCACCCTGTAATGTGATTTGAAGTTCCTTGAGGTGGATATGACATTGCCCTTGGTATCCTTCCTCAAAAGACTTTGAATGAAAGAGTGTATAAAGTCCACATCAATGTGAACTTGAGGAAGTTACTAAGTATGGATAGTTGCAAGTGAAGATGGTGAGTCTTCAATATCCATGCTCTGTGAAGAACTGCCAGTTTCTGTGTTTGTGATGACTTTCTCCCACTTTTTGGTAGCATCATTCACTTGCATAGATGGGCTAGAGGTTAGGTCCACCACATTCACAGGTTCTTGTGTTCTTGGTTCAGCTCTTCTTAGAGGTCTCCTAGCTAGTTTTTCCTTGAGATAAGAAATCTCAAGTTGTTGATCATTGATCTTGTTTTGCATGGTAGTCACCAGAGATTCAAGGTGACAAACCTTGGAGACTAGATAGGTGCATGTTTGTGATAGTTTTTGCTTTAGTCTTAGATTCCCCTCCTCTTCATCAGAAGAATCATTAGGGGGTGAGATAATTAGACCAAAGTCTTCTTTCTCACCACTATCATGGAGTTCTTGGCTGCTGGATTTCCACTACTTATTGACAACTTCAGTTGAAGTGTTAATGGGCTGAGTTGTCATGGTTGAGGTCTGAATGATGTAATCACTTGCTGAAGTGAGAGCCTCTTCCATATGGATCTCCTGAATAGGTTTAGAAGGATCCACCTTAGTGATAGGTGACTGATGTGGGCTAGACACAGGTGAGTCAGGAGCTCTCATCTCTCTTTGAGTAGGGGAGGAATATAGAGACTCGTTACACTCACTAAAACCTAAGTCTTCATCAGTATAGAAGTCTAGGATGGGAATGGGTGGGTTTAAGTCTAAAGGTTGGGGATGGTAGCTGTCCCTTAAAGGTTGTTCACTTGAGTGTTGAGACTCAGAGTGAAGGCTTAAGGCAGTTGGGCTTGTGAGCTCATCAGGCTAAGCATGAGGAACCTCAGCACTAATCTTTGAAGTAATGGGAGTGGTTTGCTCCTCAGGAGAAGTGGAAGCTCCAGTATCAACTTCCTCCTGTATGGGTAAGTATATGGGGGCCTGCACAGACTCAATAGCTTGAGCGGGGTTTTGTTTGGATTTTCTTTTGTAGGTTTGGCTAATTTTGGGTCTTTTAAGTGGTTGAGAAGTAGAAGGTGTGGGTTCAACATTAGCTTGTGTTGCTAGGTTGTCACCTTAAGCAATGAGCTCTAACATTTTGGGGACAAGGGTTATTTCTACCCCTGAGAAGCCAACAGTTGGCTTCTTTAAAATCTTAAAGATGTCGGGCTTCATCTGTCCTAATTAAAGAATATTACATGTTTCCCTCAACTGTGAGCTTAGTTAACAATTGAGAATGTATTGAACATATCTAGGAAATATGTAATACTCTAAGGAGTCCAAGTTAGCAAACAGATTTGTATAAACAAATTGAGAGTACCCGAACTTGACCCCCTGAACCATCCCATGCACTATGAAGGAGAGATATTCAAAAATCTGGTCCCAACCCCCATGCTTAATGGATAAGTTGTGGATGACCACATGTAGTAAGTACTTCCACTAGGATAAGACCTTCCCTTTCGTGAAGATCTATGAAGAGAAATCTCCCTCATAGCCCATCTACGCAAAGGAATGATTAACAACTTCCTTTAAGAAAGACAACTCACCTTCTTCATCATCCAGCTGAAGATGGGTGTTGATGATAGCTAGAGTGATGAAGATTGTCCTCCCCTGCACTATGGCAGACAGTGCCTTCTCCCCATTTAGAACAACCTCTAAATAGGTTTTCCAGAATTCAAGCAGATGATCCTCATAAATAACAAGATCAATGGTAAGGGAGGCGAAGTAGTTAGATAGAGTCAAGAATTGTCAAACCTCTGAGAAGTATGGATCTTTCTCAGAGTTTAACAAAGCAACCTGCTTGTGTTGCCTATGTTAAAGGCACTGAAGGCTAAGGCTCTCAAGAAGGAGTTTGATAATTTCTCCTCGATTGGGAATAAGAGCCTGGATGACATAATTGACAGGTTCTACCATCTCATGAGTGAGCTGCACACTTATGGTGTAACCTCAACATGGAGAAATCTGGGTCATTTCTTCTATTAAGGTTGGCCATTTAGAAACCTTAAAGGTTTAGGAAAGATGACCAAAAGTGGTTGCAGAGAGAAATTTTGGGAATTTAGGTTTGGAGGAAAGATGAAGATGATAGAAAGAGGTGGGAACCGTTGAGTTTATATGTGAAAAGGATTTAAGACAAAGTTAATGAAAGAGGATAAACTTTGAAATTCGGATGTCGGTCCCACCTCTGAAAAAGTAGTTTGCTTTTTGCTCAAATGTAGTTTTCTTGGAAGTTGAAAAAGCTTTCGAAGGTAATTTGTCTTCGGAAGATTTAATGCAAAAGCTTTCGAAGCCAAAATGACTTCGAAAGAATTTCTTAGATTTTTAAAAAATTTTCTTCGGAAGAGAATTAAGACTTGGTCGTTTTGTTCAACAGAACAAAGCTTCCGAGAGTTAATTTTCTTTCGAAGGAAATTGTCCTTGAAAACATATAAATGCCTAAGAGAGATTTTAAACTTCGGAAAATATTTCAAAACCTTCTTCCAAAGGAAAATTACTTAGGCAGTTATTTGTTTTGAAGGCATAAGTTTCTTCCGAAGATAAAAAAATATCTTCCGAAGGATCAAGATTTTTCAAAATTCTAAGGAATGTCTTTAAAAGGTTTTCATCCAGAGAAAACAAGAGCTTATGAAGGTGATAAACTAGATAACTTAAGACACACAGATTTTAAGAAATAATATGAATTAGTGTTAAGAAAAAAACTACTCAAAGTTAATCATTCCAGTTGCTTATATAAGAGACTTAAATCTATGTTCATCAAAGGCTTTTGTAAACAGATCAGGATATTATTAATTTGTGTTAACTTTAACTAGTTTAATTAATCCATTTTCAAAGTCATCTCTAATTAAATGATACTTGATATTGATGTGTTTTGTCCTTGAGTGCTGCATAGGATTCTCTATGATAGAGATAGCATTGTAGTTGTTTATGTGAATGGGAGTCTCAATAAAATTTAATCCATAGTCAAGCATCTGATTTTGAATCCAAAGCACTTGAGCACAGCAGCTTGCAACAGCAATGTATTAAGCTTCAGCAGTTGATGCAGAGACATTGGATTGTTTCTTGCATTGCCATGAGACAACCCTTCCACCAAGAAACTGACATCCCCCAGATGTAGACTTTGCAGTCATATTGCAACCACCATAATCACTATCTGTGTATAGATTGAAGTCAGAATTCTTGGGATACTAAAGATCAAGTGTTGAGGCACCTTTGAGATATCTTAGAATTCTCTTGACAGTGATAAGGTGTGATATCTTGGTGTTGGCTTGATATCTTGCACAAATACATGTGGAAAACATGATATCAGGCATACTAGCTATAAGATACATAAGAGACCTAATCATAGCCCTATAAAGGTGTTCTTCCACACACTCCCCCTCAAGATCAGGCCCAAGAGAGTGGTTTCTTGCTACGGGTGTCTTAGCAATCTTACAATCAGTCATGTTGAATCTTTTGAGTATGTCTTGAACATACTTTGACTGACTTATGAAAATGTCATCTTCAACTTGCTTCACTTGAATTCATAGAAAGAAATTGAGTTCCCCTATGACCCTCATTTCAAATTTGTCCTTCATCAGCTTCTCAAAGTCTTTGCAGAGCCTTGGATTAGTTGAACCAAAGATGATGTCATCTATATACACTTGAACTAGCATTAAGTCATTTCTATGTCCTTTAATGAAGAGAGTTCCATCTATAGTACCCCTTCTCTATCCATTCTTATAGATATACTGAGATAGAGTCTCATACCACTTCCTTGGTGCTTGGTGTAGCCCATAAAGAGCCTTATCAAGCTTGCAGACATAATCAGGATGATCAGGATCTGCAAAACCAGGTGGTTGTTTAACATACACCTCTTCATCAATCACCCCATACAGAAAATCACACTTGACATCAAGTTGATAGACCTTAAAGTTCTTGGATGCAACAAGTGTCAAGAATATTCTAACGGCTTCCAGTCTTGCTACAGGAGCAAAGACATTAGTGTAGTCAATTCTTTATTCTTCTGTGTATCCTTGAACAACTAGTCTAGCTTTGTTTTTGATGACAATGCCTCTATCATCTTTTGTATTCCTAAACACTCGTTTGGTTCCTATAGTATTCTTCCCATGAGAAAGAGGACATAGGTTCCAAACCTTTTGCCTTTTGAATTAAAGAAGCTCCTCTTGCATAGCTTCAACCCAACTTCCATCCTTCAGAGCCTCTTCAATCTTCTTGGGCTATATCTGAGATAAGAAACAAGAGTGAAGACAAATATTTGCTTCATGGGTTTGTCCTCTTGTTCTTACCCCTATGTCAACATCTCCAATGATATTTGTGGTAGGGTGAGACTTATGGATCATTAGTTGAGGGATCATAACAAGTTACTGAGAGGGATCTAAATTAGAAAAATTTAGATCTGCCATTGATGCTTCTCCCACCATATCAGCACACTTATCAAGAGAAACTTAATCCAATGAGTTTGTGACATCACTAATGTTCTCGTCTATAGAGTGGTTATCAGCATCAAGAAATTCTTGATCATTATCACCACCACCATTTTCCTTTGCATTTGAAGTTTCTTTATCTGATTGTTGAGCCTCTGAGCTAGAATTTGAAGCCATCTCATATGTATCAGCTTAATTTGTCATTGTTGTGCTGATAGAAATTTCATTTGTAGAACTAGTTACAACTGGAGCTGAAGATGTGTAACTTAAGGGTCTTCTTAGCTCAAATCTTGGATCAGTATCACCTGGAGGTAAGATAATTGTAGATCCTAAAACATTCTCACAAGATTTGTTAAAACATTTGGTAACGAAATAAAGATCAAATAGCCAATTAGGACCAGAACCAGCTACACTGGGTGTGTGTTTATTAATAATCACATTAACTGACTCCTCAACAATTCTAAATCTGATATTGTATACTCTATAAGCTTTAGCTTAAGAAGAGTATCCAATGAAGTGTCAATCAACTTATTTCTCAGCAAATTTGGCAATTTGATCTTTGGTATTAAAGATGGTGCAAGGACATCCAAATGACCTGAGAAAACCAATGAAAGGTTTCCTCTTGTGCCAAAGTTCATAAGGAGTCTTGCCATGAGTCTTAACTACTAAAACTCTATTTTGCACATAGCAGACAGTGTTGACTGCCTCTGCCCAGAAGGTGATGGGCAGTTTAGAGCCAGACAACATGGTTCTTGCAGCTTCAATCAGTGTCCTGTTTCTCCACTCAGCAGCACCATTTTGCTGAGGAGTCCTGGGAGCACTGTATTATCTTGTAATACCCTTTTCATCACCAAATGTATCAAGGATTTGGTTCTTAAATTCAGTTCCTTGATTACATCTTATGGTTTTGACCTTGTGATCATATTGATTCTCAATCTTTAAGATGAAATTCTTTAGAATCATAGGAGTCTCGTCCTTAGTTTTAAGGAAAAACACCCAAGTGAATCTTGTAAAGTCATATGTGATCACCAAACAATAAGAGGTCCTTCCTAGACTCATTACACTGGTCGGGCCAAAGAGAACCATATATAACAAGTGTAGGGGTGTAGTGATGGAGTTTCTTTCCTTAGGCTTGTGAGATACCTTGTATTGCTTCCCTTTCAGGCATGCAACACAATGATCATCACTTGTAAACTCTTTTTTTGGTATTCTAGTTACCAAATCATTTTTAATCAATTTATTCATGTTCTTAACGTTTACATGACACATTCTTTTAAGCCAGAGGAAAGACTCATCACTATTGGCTTTAAATAGAAAGCATGAGACTTCTCCTAGGGTAGATGTTTCTTGCCAATCCATCTTGTGCATGTTCCTTCTCCTAGGGGCTCTGAGCAGGATATGCTTATGAGGAATGTTCACCCTGGGCTTGAGAAAAATGCACTCATGCTCAGTAAAGAGCATGCTATGAACCTGATCACAAAATTGGGATACACTCAGAATATTTGTATCCAAGCTCCTTGACAAAGTTTACCTTCTCAATGCTGAGCTTACCATTTGTGCCTTTGCCCCTTCTAGAAATGTGACCACCTTTATCTTCTCCAAAAGCAACTGGCCCTCCATCAATTCTTTCAAAATTTTGGAGTAGTGACCTATTGCATGTCATGTGCCTGGAACAACCGCTATTAATGATCCAGACATTCTTGTTTGTCAGGAGCTGTTCCTGCACAAAGAAAATGATAAGTTATATTTGGAAACCCAAGCCTTATCGGTCTTGGGCTTATCAAAAAAGTAGAGAGTAATGAAACAGTAATAGATCCTATAGTTGTTCATTAATGATCTGTTGGTTTTGTTGATGGAGAACTCTCAGTCATTTGGTCTTTCTTTGTCTTCCACACCACCTTTGGAAGTTTGGACTAGACCTTCGAAACTTCAGAAGCTTTTATGGCTTCGGAAGTTTTTTTTATGACTGGACCTTTGGAAGATCCTACTATCACTACAGCAGACTTTAGTGCTTTGGAAGTTTTCCTTTCTTCCAAGACCAAATTTTCTCCCGAATGCAATTTCCCACTTGCATTCTTCCTCATTTTGGAGCTCCTGAAGGAAACAAATTTTCCTTCCAACACTTTCTTTTTCTCTAGACTCTTAGAATGTTCTTTCTTTGTGATGTGGATAGTACTCTTTGGATTGTAGAAACAATCTTTAGCAAGATGAGAAGTACTCCCACACATAACACAGTCCATTTTCTTCCTTCTAGGAGTCTTCTTCTGAGAACAAGGATGAACTTCATCACTTTCAATCCCCATCTTTATCTTTTCAGATGATATGGCAATTCTTGTGGGGTTAGAACTACCTTTGGAGCTTGATGGTTCATGTTGTACAACAGTGGGGCACAACTTATCAGGCTTCTTCATGGTGATGGGATGATTTGGATATGCACTAGAACTCTTGTTGTTGGAGTTCAAGTTCGAGTCCTCAGTTTTAACCACTTCAAATCCTGCAAAAACAAAGACTTGTTTCTATGCAGAGTTGAAGGTGGCCTTGATCTCCTAAGCCTTCCTTGCTTTTCTTTAGCTCTTTCTGATTAACTTATTTCACTTGGACTTGGTCATCCCGATAGTTCTACTCTCCTCAGTGGGATGATGAGCCTTCTTAGAATGCTCTTCTTCACTCCTCTCAAAGCCAATCTTCATCAGATCTTCTTCATCCTCTTCAGTCAAGGGGTCTATGAGAGGAAGCTCATCTTCACAAGTTTCACACCTAGGAGATCTTACAGACAAGATTGTGTATGGAGGAACTATCTCACAAGATCACAGTCCCTACTTGTTCAGATAACACACTTTTGCATGCAAGGATGAGGATATCATGTTCTTGAAGGTCTTTTCTTTAAGAACACATTTTTTGCCCTGGCTTTGCTGATCACAAGCTCAGCCTGGCATTCAGTCAACTTAGTTATGAGATCCTTGATCTGAGTCATGTAATTTGTGTGCTTATGTTTAAGAACTGAAATGGTTCTCTCTAATTCCTCAATCTTTAACTTATAATCAATTTCAACCTTTTTGAATCAGATTTTAAGATGTTCAAGGACTCAAGATCAAAACTCATCTCTAAGATGTAGGACTTGTATCTTTTAACTTTAGCTATACATTCAGGAGTGCAAAGATGTTCCATTACCTTGGCATCATCGTGGTCAGCCATGAGTGCTTGATTTGAGGATGCATCTTCCACTTGAAAGCTCCAGTTAAAGCTCCCTTCTTCAACAGTAACTGCAGCTTGCTGCTTTGGCTTCTCATTCTGGGGAGCTCTCTCAGTATAGTTTGCTCTGGATTGAGTTTGGCCACCATATGCTCTTGGTTCCTTGCACTTTCTAGCAAAGTGTCCCATCCGGTTACAGTTGTAACACTTTACCTTGCTTTTATCCAGCCTAAACTTTCCACTGGCTGCATTGCTAGGAAACTTCCTTCCTGTCCTCTTATAGAACTTCTTGGCACTGTGAGTGAGAAGAGCCATCTGTTGAACTATTTGCATATACTCCAGATCCTCTAGATTGATACAGTCCAAGTCTTCAATAGTGAATAGAAAGTTGCTTGAGGATTCATCAGTAGAGACAAAAGCAGGAGAAGAACTTGTCTCTTGGAATGGACTTCCTTAAGTGTAGTTTTCTCTTGGAGTCTGTGGGAAGGTGATGAATGGACCATTTTGTGAGTTGTCGGGGAAGCATATATGATCATGTTGAGGTTCTATGCTATCCTTTTCAATCACATGAAGGACTGAACCCATTTGATTGCTAGAGTTACCAGATGAACTTTGCATGTTTATTTTCATCTGGTATCCACTAAGAATACCATACACCTCTATCAGAGTAAGAGTCTTAAGGTTCTCAATCCTCTTTATGACAACACAGTAATGTGTCCATTGTCTAGGAAGAGAGGACATAAACTTCCTTACATTGTCCCTGTTTTCAAGAGTTACTTCAACATCCATTAGAGTATCCACAATCTCAACATACCTGAAGTATTGTTGCATCATGGTTGAGGAGATCTTTATTATTCACCTTGGCTTCAATTGAGCCTTCATACATAAGCTTCAATGCTTCCCATAATTGCTTTGTAGTCTTGAACTTCTTGAAGCCTCTGTAGATTGAGTTTGGGAGAGCAATTTGAAGGGCTGTCATGGCTTTTTGATCAATCTATATTCTCTTCCTGTCTTCATTAGAGAAGTCAGCCACAACCTTAGGAATAATACCAGCACCCGTAACAGATGGGGTGCTTGATATGTAAGGTCCTTCAATAACAGAGTCCCAAATACTAGAGTCTTGAGACTTGATAAAGGCTTCCATTCTTTGACACCAAGTATCAAAGTCTCCAGGAGTGATCAGTGGAGACTTTGTCATGGTTCCAGTTTCCATGTCAATTTTTGCCATTTGAGATGTTAAGTATTTTGTGTGTGTGAGGGATCTTAAGATGGTGAGATCTTATATCAAGAGCTTGGAATGCTCTGATACCAGTGGCAGGACCGTAGGAAGGGTGCAATGCACTTTTACAACACAACAACACAAGTGAGGAGAGGTCTTTAGAACACTTAATAAATAAAATAGGGAACTAGATAAACCAGTTTGTATGAAAGCTAAGAAACACAAGTAATAAAGAGACAACACTAGAACACAAGTAATTGGTTTTCAAGGATGATGTATATTTCTCTCTAGTTCGTTACAAGTGTTTACAAAGCATTGATGATTAGATACTAGGACCAGAGATACGTATATTACAACCTACATGCGGCCATATTTAGAAGGTCAGCTGGATACAGGATCTAGACAACGACCAAATCAATGTAGAGTCAAAAGGTAGATTCTGTTTTGACTAGTGACTATGACATGCCATAGCTCACATGCTAATATATTGCAAAAAAGGATACATGTACATTAAGTAGAAAGTACAAATTCAAGACCTCAATGTACAGTTACGAAAAACGTGGACCTTTCACCAACTTATGTAAAGAAGGTGTCTAATTAGACTTGAAGCAGAAATGTGGTCCAGCTATATGATAAGGTACATAACATAATAACATGTGTTTAAAAGTATTCGGAAGAAATCTATCTTCAAGAGTTGGCTTCAGAAGACTTTGTCTTTGAAGCCTCGGAAGACTTCATGTTTGGTTTCGGAAGATATTGGTCTTGGCTTTGTAAGATTTCACACTTAGAATGTTTTCTAAGGAAAAGTTTGAAACATCTGAAGAATTCTACTTCAGTGTACTTGTGCATGCTTGCCAGAAAGACTTTGGATGTTTTAGGTTGCATCAACCATATATGAAACCTTACACTATTTGTTTTAGATTTGTTAAATTGATTGTTTCTATCACTAGTTCTATTAGATTTCTAATTAGATCTATTGGGTGTCCATTATTGAATTTCCTACCAACCTCCAAGGTTGGAAAACAAAGTTGATTTCAAAACATAGAAAATCAGGTTCAGGAATCATGTGAATTACACTGATTTTGGCTTATGGATGTCCATTACTGAATTTCCTTGTATTCCACCAACACTTAGACCTAATTACAAGGACAACAATCAACACATAAGTCAGAAGGATCTAGCACCAAAGGATGCGAAGAAGGTCAAAGTTGACATTAGAGCATATAGTATGCTTACTATGTCTTTAGCTCAAGACCTCTTAGTCTAGTCTGAAAATTACAAAGCAACAAATTCCTTGTCGAAGATTTCACACTCTTTATGAAGGGAGTGATGAGATCAATTGTTGGGTTTGTTGGACCATTAACATAGTTGTTTAACCATTTAAACAAGAAAACACAACAGAATAATACCTTAATCTTATGATTTGTAATCTAAAAAATTAAGGCAAAAAACATAACAACAACAAACCCAAGAACATAGGATCAAATTTATGTGAATGGACTAGCTATCAAGAAGAAACAACAACCAAAATCAAACCATGGAACTACCTTCCAAAGGCTGCTGAAAAACGTGATTTTGATGAAGAGAATGAGGTTCTTGAATGACCAAAACACCAAGGAGAGGTGTCCTCAATCATCCATACCCACAAGCATCAAACAAGCACCTTTGTTGCTAGGATTTGAACACCAAAAACCCAAAGAAGAAGCTGCTGGAACCACCTTCCAGCCGCAAGATTCTTCAAGAGAAGGAGATAGTATGTTCCTTTTTAGGGTTCTTGCATGTGAGAGAGAGAGAAGAAGATGGAGTGTATGTCTAGTTCTTGGAGTATGGTGCATAGAAAACAACCAAGACCCACTCCCCATAAAGGGGGCGACCGAATATAGTCAAGAGATGGGGTTTTTCCTCCCAAAACCAATCCCCAATTTTTATATACTAGTTGTTAAAATAGTTATATAATTAACCTTTTAATTTTATAACTCATACACAGTTTTATTACATGATGTTATTTAACCAAATTAAACAACATTACAAATAATACCCATGAACAAAATATCCCTATAAGTTGTTCAATCTCATATGCAACTTATTTACAAAACCCATTTTCTAAATTGGTGTATTTATTTAATTGCATGATCATATCATCAATTAAATGTCAATTGGTTTTGCTAAGCTTGTTATTGGGTATGACCTGACATGGATACCACATCAATGTTCTATGTGTCTTGGGCATAAAGAATCCAACAATCTCCCACTTGCACAAGATTCATAGAAGATTGGTACAAGCAGTAAATACCGCCTAACAATAGTTTACCACCCTTAAAATGCATGACTTAAAGCCATTCAATAACATCATCCCCTTCAAGTATCAAACTTAAAGTGATTTAGGTGAATCAATCATTTATCCTTTTTTTACAAATGTCATATTAAATCCAAGGACATAGAATGATCATTCCTTGTTGATTTATCTTAATCAGGCCTTAGACATCTTGCTCTCAACGAATAAGAGGAACAAATTCCATCTTGACTACATACGTTTCTCACAATCACCTCGTGTTACACCTAAACATAGCCTTATGTACTATCCACTATTTCAGAGCAATGAAGAACTAGCTCAAGGTATAACACTTTGGTGAATATCAAAACCCAATATGTATCTCAGGTCCGAGGATACCAAATGATATTCGCCTTTACTCAAATTTACTTATGATCAATCAAGAAGATTCCATGTAGGTATTTGAGACGTGGTTCAGTCCAATATTTGTATCCCATAAATATCTATGAACTTTGGCAACAACCAATTGTTCAATATTCATTTCTTATGAATATCCACCAATCCATGTTCATAATAGTCTTAGGTTCATATTTGTTCCCACAAACATGACCGACTACGGACATTTAGAATAATAAACATATTCATGGATGTATACATGCTAAAATAAATATAACTCAAAATATCACAAGTATATAAAGAGTTAAATATTACATTTTTCCAAACTTTTAAATACTAAACAGATCAATTCCAATCACTAGAATATCAAAGTCCTAAGGAACAAGTATGACTTTCATGCTTTGCCCTTTCAAGGAGCTTCGTGAGTGGATCTGCAATGTATTGATCGGTGTGAACTTTACGAATACATATATTTCCCTTTTCAACTTCATCCCTTATGTAGTTGAATTTCTGCTTAATATGCCTAGTCTTTTTATGTGCACAGAGTTCCTTGATTTGTGCAATCGTACCCTCGTTATCACAAAAGTTTTCTTGGGGGTCTTGAATGGTAGAGACCACCCTTAGATCGGTGATAAATTTCTTTATCCACGCAGCTTCCTGAGTTGCTAATGAGGCGGCTATCTATTCAGATTCTATAGTGGACAATACTACCCCATTCATAATGAAGACATACCCCGATTATAATCGAGAGTCATCTCGATCAGTTTGAAAACTCGCATCCGTGTATTTCTTTACAACGAGTTCCTCTTCATCAGATACGTATATTAGAAACATTTCCTTAGTCCTCCTAAGGTATTTCAACATACATTTAATAGCCATCCAATGGCTATTAACTAGATTTTACTTATATCTTCTTGTCATGCTTAACGCGCATGACATGTACGGTCTAGTGCATATCATTGCATACATGATAATCCTATAGCAGAGGTATATGGGATGTCCTTCATTCGATCCTGTTCATCCTTTGAGCTTGGACATTGAGATTTACTTAATATTGTCCCTCTTTGAATAGGTACCATACCTTTCATAGAGTTTTTCCATCTTGAACCTTTTCAAGACTTTATTAATATATGCACTTTGATTTCAACCTACCAACCACCTCGATCTATCCCTATGGATCTTTATTCCCAAAATATAGGCGGCTTCACTGAGATTTTTATGGAAAAACAACTTCCAAGCCAGTTTTTAACACCTTCCATGGTTGGAATATCATTTCCAAAAGGTAGTATGTCATCAACATACAATACTAAGGATGTATGCTCCCACTAGCCTTCTTATATACACAAGCCTTGTTAGCATTCTTGATGAAATCAAATTTCTTGATCGCTTCACCAAAACTTTGATTCCAACTCCTCGATGCTTGTTTCAATCCATAGATTGATCTCTTTAACTTGCATACTTTATTAGGATCCAACCGGTTTGGAGTTAAGTGGAGGGTCAACCAATTCCCAAACTTGATTGCCATACATTGATTTCATCTCAATGTTCATGGCTTCTAGCCATTTGTCATAATTCGAATTGGACATTGCATGATGTTATGTAGTTGGCTCATCGGAGTCGACCACATAGCATCCATTCATGAAGATCCATATCTTTCAGGTGGAATGGTAAAACTACCAGATCTGCAAACTTTTTGTGTGTATTGATCAGCCTCTTGATCATCATCAATAACCTCTTGTTGATTGCTAGTGTCAACTAAACTATGTTATTCCTTCCATAAGGAACTTAGCTTCCAAGAACTCTGCCTTTCGAGCAATAAATACATTTTGCTCTGTTGGATCATAGAAGTAGTATCCAATACAATCTTTGGGATATCCAACAAATATACACTTAGTGGATCGACTTTCGAATTTGTTTTGGGTGTTCAGCTTAACATAATCTTCACCACCCCAAAATTTTTAAATATGATAGCAATGGAACTCTTCCATGCCATTATTCAAAAGGTGTCGAATCCACTTTCTTGGTCCAGGTCATATTCAAAATACGAGCCACGGAGAGCAATGCGAAACCCCATAATGATAGAGGAATTGAGCTTATAGCCATCATAGATCAAACCATATCCAATAGTGTTTGGTTTCTCCTTTCAGACACACCATTATGTTGTGGTGTTCTAGGGTGGAGTAAGTTCTGAGACGATCCAACTACTTCTTAGATGATCCTGACAAGCCTCACTTAGGTATTCACATCCTTTATCTTAACGAAGAACTTTGATAGTTTTATTGAGTTGATTTTCTACTTCATCTTGAATTTTTGAACATTTCAAAAGCTTCATGTTTATCTGTCATGAAGTACACATAACCATAGCGACTATAATCGTCGGAAAAAGTAATGAAGTATCTTTCACCATTTCTAGTCATTGTCTTAAAAGGGCCACATACATCCGAATGTATGATTCCCAATATGTCTTTTGCCCTCTCGTTATTACCATTAAAGGGCGACTTGGTCATCTAACCTTGTAAACAAGATTCACATTTATCAAATGAAACATTTTCATTTGTTTTCAAAAGACCATTCTTTTGAGGTGTTTGAATCCAGATTCTTGTTTATGTGACCAAGACGACAATGCCAAAGATAAGAATCACTTAAACCTATTTTAAGATTGTTGGTGCTTGTTTGGTATAGTGAGTTATCAAAGGATGAATTATCATGAACCAATTCATAGATACCATTAAAAGGCATAGCCTTAAAATAAAACACATCATCCATACAAATATAAATACCATTTTAACAAATATTAATTCATTACCATATTGTTTTAAAAGGGAAATCGAAATTATGTTCCTAGTCAAACTAGGAGCATACAAAATGTTCTTAATAACAACTTCCAAACCATTTGAAAGTTTCAAAATATAGTTTCAGTGGGCTAAAACATCAACTTTTGCTCTGTTGCCCATGTAGAAACTTGTGTCTCCCTTCTTGAAGTGCTTATTTCTTTTGAACTCCTACAACAAATTGCATATGTGAGTTCCACATCCGGTATCCAATACTCATGTGTTTGAAGAAATAACATTTAAACCAATGTGAATCATGAAAGTTGTACCTGAGGTTTGCCTAGCATCCCTCTTGTTTCTCAACTCTTTCAGATAGGTTGGACAATTCCTTTTCCAATATCCTATCTCACCGTACTCAAAGCATGGATCGTTTTCCGTTACCTTAGGCTTCTTAAGCATAGGCGTTGGAGGTTCCGCTTTAGCCTTCCCTTTCCCTTTGCCTTTGATGTACCCTTTTCCTTTGGCAACATTTGCCTTGGGATGGGTAATGGCCTTTTCTTATTGCCTCCCTCATTGATCAAGAGAATAGGTAGAACCTTTCTACCTATCCATTCCTCTTGTCCTACCTGTTCATATTGTAATTCATTATGAACATCTCAAACCTTTTAGTTAGGCCATTATGGATCAAATCCGTGTCCAACTCCTTTGAGACGGTGAATTAACCCTCTCGAGGCGATCAACATGGTTTTTCATCTCAAGTACATAAGATGATACCGATTGGGAATCTTCCATGCGACACGCATGAAGCTCTCGAACCGTTTCGAAGCGCTCTACTCTAGCTTGTTGAAGGAGCATTTCCTTCAACTGCGTAATTATGTCATATGCCCCAAGATGCTCCTAATCCTTTTGGAGTTCGGGAATCATACTTCGCAACATGAGGCAAGAAACTTGCATGGAATCCTCATTATACTAAAGCCAATCGTTATAGGCCTCAACATCCTTAGGGTTGGGTTGGTCACGAATGGGATTGACAAGGACATAGGCCTTTTTCGCTTGCTTGAGAGCAATTCTCAAGTTTCAAAATAAGTCCATAAAGTTATTATGGTTAAGACGATCCCTTTCTAAGATGGTTCTCAGTGATAGGGTAGGGCCGGTCAGGGTGGTAGCATTATGGTTTGTGGCCATTTCTACAAAGTTATAAAGTTCATATTCATATTTCTGAAAAACTACATTTTAATTATTAATACATGTTGGACCTTGAAAGGATCATGCATGCCAATTCAATAGATGAGTTGATGGTTGCTTTGCTGGACTCCCACAAGTCCAAGAAGAAATGCAAATGAATATCCTCCACAAGAAAAACCAAGTATGGTATTCCATATTTGTCAATGTGGAAGACATAAAACAAATACGGACAAATATTTGTTCTTCTGCATTGACAAATGCGAAAGACAAAACGGTAATGCGGACAAGACTTTGTTTATCCACATTTGCCAATGCGGATGACTAGACAAATGTGCATAAGTATTTGTTCATCTGCATTAACCAATACGGATGACCAACATACAAATGGGGATGATCAAGTGAAGAAATGCTGATCAAGTCAACTCATCCGCATTTGGCAATGCGGATGAACAAGCAAAGATGCAGATAAAGACTTAGACTACTTGTGATGTAATAGATCGGGGGTAGTTTAGTCATTTTGTAAAAGGCATCTTGTCTGCCTATAAATAGAATAGTTAACATCGTACATGAGGTGGCGGCTGATAGACAAAGAGAATATTTGTTGTCTTTTATTCTCTATAATCAATCAACTTCATTAATATATACTAAAGCATTTATGAGTATATTTCTTGCGTTAACTGTTTATTGATTGCTTGTTTCTGCCATTCAATCATTAACTCATTCACTATATTTGATCCTTAAAGAGAATCTCACTCTCCTACCCAGACAATTGGTATCAGATCTTTGGCTCTCAGTTCTCCTTCAGATCTGCTCAAGATCTGAATATAACCTAATTGGTCTGGTGATTGAGTTGCTAGTAGAGTATATGTCATCTCTACTTAGTAAACAGCAGAAAATACTCTTCAAAAGGGAATTTCTGTCAATCTATTCTCACCTTCAAGAATCACAGTCAAAATCTTCAGCCTCGTATACAAAACAGAAGCTACGACACTTGCAAGAACAATTAACAGATCTAATTTACTAAATAGTTGGTGAACTATTTGGACTATTCGGACTAATTAATCTTAAAACTTACCTAATCTATACTATACAAGCTAAACACCTTGTTAAAATGGATTCACATAGATTTTCAGAACTTGGTCATACTCCAAAACCACTAATGCTTAAACATAAATTTGAATTTAAGCAATGGAAAATCAGATTCATGAACTTATTACAGGTGTAGATCCAGATTATTGGATTTCAATCTGCAAGGGACCACACATTCTAGTCACTCTGTCTGCAGATCAAGCTGCTATATACAAGACAACAAGAATTCCCATAGAAGAACTGACTCTTGATGAAGAAGACTACAAGAAAATCAAGATTGATTTAAAAGCTTATTCCATCCTACCTCAAGCACTCAAAATGGATGTGCTGAAAAGGTTGGAGAAATATGGAACTCCCAAAGTAGTATGGGATGCACTGCTGATCATGTGTGAAGGAAGCAGTGAAGTTGCTGAAATTAACAAGGATAAACTTGTTAATCAATATGAAACTTTCCTTCACTCCAAAGGGGAGTCTATCCCTAAAAAGCTTCATAGATTTGTGCAGCTTGTGAATGACTTAGAGATAATGGGAGTCACCTACAATGTCAAGGAGTTGAACAAGAAAATGATGCACAACCTTCCTGAAAGTTGGAATCAGAATGTTACAATGCTGAAAAATACTCTTGATCTTGGGAGTACTACTTTGGATATTATGATAGCCAAAATAGAAGCATTAGAGCTTGATGAACAAAGCAGAAATCTAGGAGGACCAAGAGTGATTGAAGCAAACAAATTTCCATCTGACTCTCATACGGTGGAAAATGCCTTCATCATTGAAGAAGATGATTTTATGTCCTCAAGGGATCAAGCCAAGACAAGTAGATTCAGTGCAGCTCCATCTATCAACATGCCTTCAACATCAACCCAATCAGCCGGATTCTCAGCAACTCTTCCAAACACCCATAATGATACCAAATCAGAAGAACAAAAGGCTACTTACAATTCCTTTGTTGCAAGCATTGAAGCTTATCTGGGAGGAAGACTCACATTTGCACATTTGATCCAGGAAGATCCAGAGGAAATGGACCCAGATGATGTGGAAGAAATGGATTTATAATGGCAAATGGCCATGACTATAATGAGAGCAAAGAAGTTTTTTAGAAAAGGCAAAAGACTCAGCCTTAATGAAAACACAAAGCTTGGATATGATAAATCCAAGGTAAAATGCTTCAACTGTGGCATGACTGGTCACTTCTCAAGGGAATGGAATGCGCCCAATAGAAACAACTTTCAAAGAAACTCTCAAGGCAAGCGATAATCACAATCTAACTCAAGCTCTCATTCCAACAACCATCAACACACCAATATCATCATCAACAACAACAGTCTTACCAGAACCAACCTCAACTGACTAATCAAGCTCATGGAAGCAGTCAGTCGTTTGGAACTGCTCTCGTGATCAAACAAGATAGTGTGTGTGATTGGAGCATGTATGCTGAAGAAGTGAAGCCTCAATTTCCAAATCATGCGCTTATGGCTCACATCAAAGATGGCCCTTCTCCAATGCCTACTGCGGTAAAATCTAACCTTTGTAGTGAAAAATATATGACTGAATTGCAAGGTTATAGAGAACATAACCATACACTAGCAGATAAAATAAAAGAAGATAAAGTGAAGTCAGAGATGACGAGAAGAGAGAAAAAGGATTTGAAATTAAAATAAAATCTCTCATCTCTGACATTGAAAAACTGCATGATGAGAAGTACACTCTTGCAGCTGAGAATGAGCTACTCACTGAAAAGATAGCTCAATCAAAGGCTGAACATTCTCTTACTGAAGTGAAACTCAAAAAGTTTCAATTATCTTTAGTCAAGCTGCAAGAGATGCTTGATTCTCAAAAGGATCCAAAGGACATGTCGGGGATTGGGTATAATTCATGTCCTTCACCATACAATGACAACTACACTGTCATGCCTGAATCTGTCACATATAATGAAGAAATCAAAACTAAAACTACGGAACCAAAATCTATAGTAAAACAAGTAACCAATCCTCAAAATAAACTTGATGTTTATGTTGAAACAAATGAGGAGAAAATCAGATTATGTTATCCAATCAAGATTAAATAGTGTTCAGACAAGGCAGTGAGTGTCACCAAACCGACCAGCCCAGTAAAAGCAATTGTCCCATTTGTGAAATTCATACCTTCTATCTTGAAAGGTAAAAAGAAATATGTGAAGTCAGTGAAACCCATTGCTGAGAGCATTTCTGATAATGAGATTATACCACCGAAAAATTAAAGCAAATCAGAAAAGGTTTCACTGCAAAAAGAAACAAACAGGATCACTGAGTTCCACACATAAAACACTATCAGGGAAAATCAACTGAGTCACACAAGTCAAAGTCTGATTCATCCCCAAAGAAATGTATTGTGACATTTGTGAAATGCTCAATCACCAGATAGATGAATGCTTTTATAATCAATATTGCTTTATTTGTGATATGAACAATCACTCCACCAAAAACTATTATTTTATCAAGTATTGTTCAGTCTACGAAATGAAGAATCACAATATATCTGATTGTTACTTCAATCAGAAGGGATTAAGAATTCCCCAACACAAGCCCATCTAAAAAACATCCACTGTGACACATTCTGTCAGACCTTATTTTCATAATAATCAATCTAGGACATCTAGATCAACAAATGACAGGAATACTTTGAAGGAATGTCAGACCTTATTTTCATAATAATCAATCTAGGACATCTAGATCAACAAATGACAAGAATACATTGAAGGAATTGTGGAAGGGTCAAAGAAAACATCTCACAATGAACACACAAAATTGACCTTCCCAAACAAAAATCAAATTTTGATAAGGAAAAACGGGTTAAATTTCTACAAAGAAATAGATGTTGATGAGATGACTCAACCCAGTCATTACGAAAAATATCCCAAGACACCTCCATTTAAAACATAATTTAGAGGGAAGTATCAAGAAGTCACCATTATGAATAAGAACGGGAAACCTAAGACCATCATGGCTTGGGTTCCTTATTCTAATTAGTTCTTTTTGCTTGCAGGTTCATCCACATAGGTCTAATAGCCTATGGTATGTAGACAGTGGATGCTCCCGACACGTGACTGTAGATCGTTCCCTCGTTCATGACTTCAAGCATATACAAGGAACTACTCTGGCATTCGGTGGAGATTCACAGGGTGGTAGAATTACAGGTGAAGGATCTGTGACAAACGGGATGCCGAGCTTTGACAGAGTGAACTACTGTGAACAGCTTAATTTCAATCTGCTAAGCATGTCTCAGATCTGCGACAAGAAATATTCCACTCACTTTACAAACACTCATTGCTACATTCTGAAACTTGGATTTCAGATCTCTGTATGGGTTGTCTTAAAGACCCCAAGGAAGAATAATACATATTTCTTAAACCTGTGTTCTGCATCACCTAAAGAAGAAACATGTCTTTTGTCAAAAGCATGATTTGATAAATCACAGCTTTGGCATAGACGTTTGGGGCACACAAACTTTATAAACATGAACAAGTTGGTCAAAGGAAACCTTGTCATTGGTCTTCCTCAAAAAGAATTTCATTTTATTGATCACTATTCAGCGTGCCTCAAAGGAAAACAGCACAAATCGTCTCACAAAACCAAGCTGTTGAACACTAATAATACTATAATGAAGTTACTTCACATGGATCTATTTGGACCAACTCATGTAATGCGTATTGAATAAAAATAGTATTGTTTAGTGATCATTGATGACTTTCACGATTCACATGGGTTTTCTTCTTACTACATAAAAATGAGGCATCCCATATCATACAAGAATTTATCACTAAAATAGAAAATCAACTTGATCTGAAGGTCAAAATAATCAGAAGTGATAATTGCACTGAATTCAAAAATGAAAGTATGAGTCCTTTTTTTGCAACAAAAGGCATTGCTCATCAATTTAGTGCAGCTAGAACTCCTTAACAAAATAGGATAGCTGAAAGGAGAAATAGAACACTAATTGAAGCAGCAAGAACGATGCTAGCCGATGCTAAACTGC
>BJCM01081216.1:0-11528 GCA_018326385.1 Flaveria bidentis | reverse complement strand
ATGAGCATATCAGAGTAATCAAGCAGAAGATTCAAAGAGGTGAACTTGTTGACTTACACTCCCCACCAAGTCAGGTCCCTCAGGAAGTAGAGATAAAGGTTGAACCATTTGAGACAACACAACCTGGATCTTCTGCTGAACCTCAGCAAGTTTCCACTTTTGATCCACAACAAGGTTCTGTCTCCTCTCAATCTGACCCTATGAGAGAGGATGTGCAAATAGAGGATGCTTCACCAACTCCAATTCAATTAGCTCCTCTAGCATCAGGAAGACCTATTTTGTCCTGGACATATACTACAAATCCGGAAAGATGGCATGTTATCAGAGATCAGGGTATTGAAAATATTTACACATGGCAAGATATGTTTAATCTGCCTCTACATTATCTCTTTGACATGAGAAGACATTTTGAGAGTCTGAGTGATCCAGATCATCTCATTAAGAAAGGGATGGTCATTATCCTGATGAGGACTGTCAATATCTGAAGTCTTCAAGTGTTTTGGTAGCATCAGCCTAGGGGGAGTTTGTAAGGATTAAATGTAAAGGTTGATGCAACTCAAGCACCCAAAGTCTCTCTTGCATGCAACACAAGTGTACTGAATTAGAATGCTTCGGAAGTTTCACACCAGCATCATAAATATTCTAAGTGTGAAATCTTCCAAAGCCAAACCAATATCTTCTGAAGCCAAAGAAGAAGTCTTTCGAAGCTTCAAAGACAAAGTCTTCCGAAGCTAACACTTAAAGACAGATTTCTTTTGAAAACTTTTGAACACATGTTTTATCTGGTGTATTTTTCCATAAAGCTAGACCCCTTTCTGTTGCAACTCTGTAAAGTCACCAACTTTCATAAGTTAGTGAAAAAGGTCCATGCTTTTGGTAACTGTATATTAAGGTCTTGTGTGTGTAACTTTCTACTTTATTCTTTTTGTAATATATTAGAATGTGAGCTATGACATGTCATAGTCACTAGTCAAAAGGCAATCTGCCTTTTGACTCTACATTTGATTTTTTTGTTGTCTAGTCAATTGTATCCAACTGGCCTTCAAAGTATGGTCGACTGTAGGATGTAGTATATGCATCTCAAGTACTTGTAACTTTCTAGTATGCTTTGTAACATTTGTAATAGAACTTGAGAAAGCAATATACTACAATCTTGAAAACCAACTCCTTGTGTGTTTTGCTATCTTGTTCTGTCTCATACTTACATGTGTTCTTAGTATCATTACAAAGGTTAACGAGTTCCCTATTTGATCTCCTAAGTATTCTTAGCAACTCTCCTCTTTGTGTTGCTGTGTTGTAATGGCATACCCTTCACCGGTCCTGCATTTGGTATCAGAGCGTTCCAGGATCTTGATATAAGATCTCACCATCTTAAGATCCCTCACACACACAAAATACTTAACATCTCAAATGACAGCCATTTCCAAATCTGATATGGAAACTGGAACAATGATAAACTCCCCACTAATCACTCTTGATGACTTTGACACCTGGTGCCAAAGAATAGAAGGATTCATCAGGTCTCTAGACTCAAAAATGTGGGAGTCTGTTGAAAATAGACCTTACATACCAAGCACCTCTTCAACAATTGGAGGTGGTATGATCCCTAAGGCTATGGCTGGCTACTTAGATGAAGACAGGAAAAGAGTAGAGATTGACTAGAAGGCCATGACAACCCTTTAGACTGCTCTTTCAAACTTAGTATACAGAGGTTTCAAAAAATTCAAAACAACTAAACAGCTGTGGGATGCATTAAAACTAATGTATGAGGGTTCCTATAAAACCAAGGAGAATAAGAAGGATCTCCTAAAGCAGCAGTTAAAAAATTTCACCTTTAAAGCAGGTGAGACCATGACTCAACAATACTTCAGGTATGTTAATATTATGGATACCCTAGTGGATGGTGGAGTAGCTCTTGAAAACAAAGATATTGTAAGGAAGTTCATGTCCTCACTTCCTAGGAAATGGACACACTACTGTGTGGTTATCAAGGGAACAGAGAACCTGAAAACTGTCCTTTGACATAGTTGTATGGGATTCTCAGTAGCTACTAGATGGAGATGAACATGTAAGGTTCATCTGGCAACTTCAATAATCAAATGGGTTCAGCCCTTCATGTGGTTGAAAGGGATAGCATAGAACCCCAACATCATCTCATATGCTACCTTGACAACTCACAAAAGGGTTCTTTCATCACCTTCCCTAAGACACCAAGGGAGAACTATACTCAAGGAAGCCCATTCCAAGAGACAAGTTCTTTTCAAGCCTTTGTGTCTTCTAATGAAAGTAGTGGCAGCTTTCTATTCACCCTTGAAGTCCTGGACTGTATCCATCCAGATGATCTAGAGTATATGGAGATAGTCCAGCAAATTGCTCTTCTCACTCATAGAGCCAAAAGTTCTACAAGTGGACAGGAAGAAAGTTTCCTAGCAATACAACCAGTGGAAAGTTTGGACTGGACAAAAGCAAAGTCAAATGTTAAAATTGTAACTTGATAGACCACTTTACCAGGGAGTGCAAGGCACAGAGAACCAATGGTGGCCAAACACAATCCTGACCAAACTACACTGATAAAGCTACCCAGAATGACAAGCCAAAGAAGATGCAGTTGCTATTGAAGAAGGAGGCTTTGAGTGGAGCTTTCAGGTGGAAAATGCTTCTCCAAACCAAGCACTGATGGCAGATCATGATGAAGCCAAGGTATTGGAACATCTCTGTACCCCTGAATGTATTGCTAAAGTAATCAGATATAGGTCCTACAACTTAGAAATAAGATCTGATCTTAAGTCCTTAAACATCTTAAAAGATGATTTTAGAAAGACTGAAAGTGATTATAAACTAAAGATAGATGACTTAGAGAAAATCATTTTTGTTCTAAAACATGAGCACACCAATTATAGGACTCAGATCAAGGATCTCATAACTAAGTTGACTGAATGCCAAGCTGAGCTTGTGATCAGTAAAGCCAAGGCAGAAAAGTGTGTTCTTAAAGAAGAGACCTTCAAGAACATGATATCCTCATCCCTGCACAATAAAGTGTGTTATCAAAACAAGCAGGGACTGTGATTTAATGAGATAGCTCCTCCACACATAATCTTGTCTGTAAGATCACCCATGTGTGGAACTTATGAAGATGAGCTTCCTCTCATAGATCCTATGAGTGAAGAGGATAAAGAAGAGATAGTGAAGAATCCCTCTAAAAAGAGTGAAGATGAGGATTCCAAGAAGGGCCACTATTCTTCTGAGGAGAAAAAGAAGACTGTGATGACCAAGTCCATGAGAAAGAACTTGATCAGAAAGAGCAAAAGAAAGACAAGGAAGGCTCAAGAGATCAAGGCTACTTTTGACTCTAAGCAGAAACAAGTTTTCATCTCTGCAGGGTTTAAAGTAGTAGGGACTGAAGACATCAACCAAAACTCTTCTGCTAAGAGTTCTGGTTTATGTTCACATCATCTCAGCACCAAGAAGAAGGCTGATCTGTTGTGTACCACTGCTACACAACCTGGACCATCCAAATCCAAGAACAGTTCTCAGCCCAAAAGGACTGTCTTAGCATCTGCAAGGATGAAGGTGGAGAAGGGATGTGATCAAGATCAGCCTTGTTCTCAGCAGAAAGCTCTTAGGAAGAAGAAAATAGAATGTGTTATGTGTGAAAGTATCTCTCATCTTGCTAAGGATTGTCCATACAATCCAAGAGGTACTCTTCATATGACCAAGAAAAGGACTTCCAAGAGTTCCAAGAAAATTTTAGCTTCGGAATGAAAATCTTTTTCCTTCGGAAGCTCTAAATCAAAGAAGAAGGCAAGTGGAAAATTTCCTTTGGAAGAAAATTTGGTCTTGGAAGAAAGAAATACTTCTGAAGCACTGAAGTCTGCTGCAGTGTCTGCAGAATCTTCCGAAGGTCAAGTCATCAAAACTTCTGAAGTCTCAAAAGCTTCCGAAGTGTTGAAGGTCAAGTCCAAACTTCCAAAGGTTGTGTGGAAGTCGAAGAAAGACCAAGTGACTGAATGTTCCTCATCAACAACATCACAAGATCCTCGAAGCACAACTATAGGATCTATTACTATTGCATTACCTTCTACTTCTTTTAATGAGAACAAGACCAATAAGGCTTGGGTTTCCAAATGTAACTAATCATTTTTTTTATGCAGGAACAACTCAAGACAAACAAGAATATCTGGATCATTGATAGTGGCTACTCCAGGCACATGACAGGCAATAGGTTACTACTCTAGAACTTTGAAAGGATCGATGGAGGGCCAATTGCTTTTGGAGGAGATGAAGGTGGTTACATTTCTGGAAGGGGCAAGGTCATAAATGGTAAGCTCAGCATTGAAAAGGTAAACTTTGTCAAGAAGCTTAGGTATAATATTCTGAGTGTATCCCAATTTTGTGATCAGAGTAATAACATGCTCTTTACTGAGCATGAGTGCGTTGTTCTCAGGCCCGGGGTGGTCATTCCTCATGAGCATATCCTGCTCAGAGCCCTCAGGAAAGGGAATATGTACAAGATGGACTTGTAAGAGACATCTCCCTCTGGAGAAGTTTTATATTTTCTATCTAAAGCAAATAGTGATGAGTCTTTCCTATGGTATAAAATAATGTTCCATGCAAACTTTAACAACATGAATAAAATTATTAAAAATGATTTGGTAACTGGAATGCCAATAAAAGAGTTTACAAGTGATGTTCATTGTGTTTCATGCCTGAAAGGAAAGCAACATAAGGTATCTGATAAACCTAAGGAAAGAAACTCCATCACTACACCCCTACACTTGTTACATATGGATCTCTTTGGCCCCACTAGTGTAATGAGTCTAGCAAGAACCTCTTATTATTTAGTGATCACAGATGACTTTACAAGATTCACTTGGGTCTATCAACACCACAATGACAAATTCAGCTGGTGCATCTGACCAAAGATTTGAGCTTAGAAGACCTTCAAGCTTCAAATACAAAAAAACATACGCAAAAAACGCAAACAATACTCTCGTTTACTCTCAAATCTCAATATGGCTTATTCTCAATCTTCCGTTGGTCAAGGTTCATCGAACTCTCCAACCTTCGTTCGTGTTCTTGCACACAATCGTAACATGGATGTTTGGTGCAATTAGGATATGGTTGAGTTGAGTGATGGATCTGTAAAGGCTCGTTGCAAGTTTTGTGGAGCTTTGTTTGCTAAAGATTTTCACACGACTTTAAACAAACACATTAGCAAGAAGTTTTGTAAGTCGTTAAAAAATAATCTGCATTCGCAACAAACACAATTGAATGGAGACGGTGGAATCTTTAATTACAACGTTAATGAGGTTCGAGATCGAATGGCAAAGTTCGTGATTCAAGAAGTTTTGCCTTTCAATCACTTCGACAACCCTGTGTTAACTAACTTAATTCGAGAGACGCTTCAACCTCGTTACACTCACGTAAGTCGTATACACTTAGACGTTATTGTTTAAAATTATGGAAGCAAGCAAAAAATTATTTAATTGTATTATTTGAAAATATAAATACCGGTGTAAACTTAACTAGTGATGTTTGGTCGGCGCCACACGGTTTGCCCGAATCGTACCTTTGCGTCACCACTCATTGGGTAGATCCCAATTCATGGCAAATGATGAAACGTACGATTGCATTTGATCTATTTTCGTATCCACACACTGGAGAGTTTTTATTTTACTTTTTGGATAATGTAATAACTAGTTTTAATTTACAAAATAAAATATTTTCAATGGCATTTGATAACGCTTCCAACAACACAACCGGGTTCATCAATACCTGGGTACACAAAAACTGGCCGGCCCGAACCCGGTTTGAACCCGGTTCCAGGTCCGGCAAAAAACTCGGTTTATGCAAGTCTACTTTCCTCTTCCCCAAATCGCTTCCCCTTCATCACCCTTCTGCTTTCTTCTTCTCCCATGGATACTCCCTCCTTTTCTTCAACCGATTCCACCCTCCCTATGAATACCATTATGCATATGATCACGATCCTGTTAATATCCTTGAACTATCTCCTGTGGAAGAATCAATTGCTTCCCCTCCTTGCCTACCAAAACCTACTTGCCCACCTTGACGGTTCCTCTTTGCATCTCTTCTGAAATTCTCAATGGTGACAAGTCGATCCCGAACCCTGTCAGTAACCCATTTTGACCATCTACCAAGCTTACAAATCCAACTGCCAATAGAGGCGGATAAAATCTTTTCTCCGGGATCGGTTTTCCGGTTCTAGAGTATTCATGTTATCTCAAACTTGGTATTACAATTTTTGTTTCAGGTTGGGTCATGTCACATAACAAAATATTATAATAAGACAAAGAACAACAATATGATTTTGTTAAAAAATTTAAAAGTTAAAAAAATTACATGTTATAGTTGTTTACGAGTATTCATCTCTTGAAAAATATATATTATATCATCAATCGAAACCTTCATAAAAAATTCCTTTTCAATGTAAAAAATACAAGTTTAAAGTGTTCTTTTAAAAATTTAGAGAAAAATAGAGAATGTTACAGGATTATTGAAACATGAGCTAAGGTTATAGTTAAATAAATGGGCTTGATAATTTAATACAGAATGAACCTATCACTGATTATATCTATGATTACTTTTCTTAACTAAAACAAACTCTTAATATAGTTTTTAATGGGTTAAACATTTTCAAAAAAAAATCTATAAAGTGTGATGACCCCTCTCCTCCCTTCTTAAATCCGCCCCCGTTTACCTACAATTACTATTTTTATAGATATAAAAATGAAATGAGTGACGTAGGATAAACTTGTAAGTTGGTAGATAGGTTTTCTATGAAAACTTCTAATGGCGGTCAATTACTTTCACTACGAGTGGTCCTTTACCTACAACACCCATGACTAAACGCAGACTTGAGATTTCTTAGCTATGTTATATATTATAACAGAAATTTATATATTGTAACAGAATTTTAACACAATATATCCTTGCTCCGATGACCGTCACTTAATAAAGATTTATACTCCATTATAATTTATTTATTTTGTTACAAATTTTGTAATAAGTATCAATAAAGAAGAGTTATGAAATCGTTTATAATTATTTATTTAAAATAAATTAGTACTATATCATCTAACCTTTCCAGAAGCCACTTAAATAAGATCTAATTGGGGTTCGGTTTTTGAAAAGTTCGAATCTAGACTATCTCTGTGGAAATCAACAACTCTATCAATGGGTGAGAGGCTAGTGTTGGAGAGCCTTCCAACATATTACTTGTCTTTATACAAAACTCAATGTAAAGTAATTGAAAGTTTGGACGGTATTAGAAGGAAATATCTTTGGGGAAAAATAATAACACAAAACACATCAACTGGGTTGCATGGGATTCTGAGTAAAACCAAAGGAGGAAGGGGGTTTAGGAATTGGAGACCTCACGGAAATAAATAATGCTTTACTTGCAAAATGGATGTGGAGATTTAAATCTGAAGATCATAGTCTATGGAAAAAACTGATGGTAGCCTTGTATTGTTCAGAAAATCAATGGGCGATGTTTCCTTGTAATAAAGGTATGATAGGTGTTTGAAAAACTATTGTAAACCTTGGATCAAAATTAACATTTGCAGATATTAGAATTCTACAACTTATCAAAGGCAAGTTTGGAAATGATGAAAATATCAAGTTTTGGCTAGATTGTTTGGCAAGAAATGAGCCTCTCAGGGAGATATTTTCTAATTTGTTTGCCTTAAAGACTAATAAAAAATTCAATATTAATGGATGTTTTGTGTTACATGGCGATATCTAGTTTGGAAGTGGAGATGGAAGCGTGGTCTGATAGAGTCTTCAGTGCAATCGGAGTTGCAACAATGTGTGGCAATTCTAAATCAAATTCGATGCTCGGGGGCACTGATACTTGGATATGATTAGGTGACAATTTCGGAAAGTTCTGTGTAAAATCAACCAAAAGGTTGCTTCACAAAAAGGAAGATTCAAACAATACTTTCATAATTCAATGGAATCACTAGATCTCCAAAAAATATATCATTTTTGTTGGAGCAGAGAAGAACCGTATTCCAACCTTAGACGCTCTCCTTAGAAGGAATGTTCGAACTGTATCATCTTTTTGTTCCTTATTTGGAGAGTTTTTCAAATTGGTCAAACATCTATTTACCTCATGTTATGTGGCTACTAGGATTTGGCATAACATTAGTAGTTGGTGCAAATTTTCACATATTTTTGTTTTCTCTCTTAGAGATCTAGACGTTCACAAAAATATGAGTATTGGGAGTTTAAAAAGAAGACAATTTATGGTATCATAATGATTGCTTGTTAGTGGTATTTGGAAATTAAGAAACAAAGTTATTTTCAAAACAAACGGATGAAGGTGGAGAAGATCATGGAAGATATTAAATCTCTTGGATTTTTATGAATAAAAAATAGATCTAATTAGAAAATTCAATGAAAGAACCGGCTTAGTTTTAATTTTTGTTAGCATGTAAAGTATTTCTATCTGCTATTGTATTCGTTCCCTATTTGTTGGGGGTTTAATTTATATAAAAATCTGTCTTTTGAAAAAAAAAAATCTAAAAATACCATCATTACTCAATTACTAGTGTTCATGGGAAATAATGTTCATGAACAAATGAACAGTCTGAAGTTTTCTTTTAAATGTATTAAAGTTTTAATAAATTAAATGTTATTTTTTTCTTAACATCATACAATATTTTTAACGTCATCAGTCTAACAAGAAGCTAGATGGGGAAATGAAAATTACAAAAACGTCATGGGATTTTTTATCCAATCCACCCAAGCGATGTTAATCTTACGATTTTTATTAACGAACCATAAAAAAGATAAGCTAACATCATCCAAAATCATTTTTCTTGGTTTTTGGCATTAAAAATCCGAGTGTTCCAAAATCTCTAAGGGAGCGTTTGGTTGGATGTAATAGAATAGAATTCAGAAACTAGTATAATTTTCAAGTAATTATGTTTGACTGGGTAATGAAATATAAAACTCAAGGAAACGTTTCACCTCAAATTCCATTGGTTGTGAAATTTCAAAATCCTTCCACCTATAGAGGGAATTTGAAATCTCACAACCAAGAGAATTTGAGGTGAAACATTTCTTTGGATTTTACATGGTTATCGGAAGAAAAAGAAGGAGTTTGATGGAAATACCGAGAACAGAATAGTAAGAAAACAGTTTGATACATTTTTTAGAGTTAAAAATTTAAATACTGTGTTAGGAAAAAGAAATCATGTTGATAATGACCTCATTTGGAAAAAAAGTCAATCTTTTGGGATTTACCTTATTGGAAACACTTAGAAGTTAGACATTGACTAGATATTACGCATATTGAGAAGAATGTATGTGATAGTTTGTTGGGCTTATTATTAAATATTCCTGGAAAAACTAAAGATGGGATTAATGTTCGTAAAGACTTACAAGAAATGGGAATACGTAAAGAGCTTGCCCCTCTTGAGAAAGGTAAAAGTATTTATTTGCCACCTACATGTTATACTATGTCAAAAGTAGAAAAAACAAAGTTTTGTAAATGTTTACATGATATTAAAGTTTCATCCGGCTATTCTGCAAATATTAAAAGATTGGTGTCAATAAAACACTCTAAATTACTTGGTATGAAGTCCCATGATTGTCATGTCTTGATGACACATATGATTCCAATTGCAATTCGAGGATTATTACCAGAGAAAATCCAACATACGATCACAAAACTTTGCTTATTTTTTAATACGATTCACTCAAATGTTATTGATCCCGAGTTGTTGGATACATGGCAAAATGAAATTATCATCACACTTTGTGAATTAGAGATGTATTTTCCGTCGTCCTTTTTTGACGTGATGGTTCACATGGTATTTCTACGTTATATGTATTTCTACGTTATATTATAAAAGCTTGTGGTCCTGTATTTCTACGTTATATGTACCCTTTTGAAAGATATATGGGTTTCTTAAAAGGTTATGTAAGAAATCGTAATCGACCTGAGGGTAGTATTGTTGAAGGATATGTTGCTGAGAAGGTTATTGAATTCTGTACAGATTATCTGAAAGGTGTAAAAAGTATTGGTATTCCTCAATCTCGACATACAGGTAAACTTGAAGGGGTCGGTGGTGTTGATATGAAATTAAACGTCCCGAGTCGTGAAAGTTTACAACTTGCTCATTTTTTGTCCTAAAATACATGACTTGTCTTGCTCCCTATGTTGAAGAACACATGAACATATTACGATCAACACATCGGGGTAAGAAAGAAAAGTGGCATGAAGAGAAACATAATGAAGAGTTTTCTAGATGGATGAAAACTAAGGTAGAGACAGCTAATGAAAAATCAAATGTTGACAAAATTGTGAAAAGATTGGGACTCAAGTTCATGGAGGATTGTTTAGAGGTGGTAGGAAGCGAAATCAAAATAGTATGCATATCACTCAAGCACAATGTGGTGAGGGGGTGGATGCGGGTCCGAGCTTTCGTGGTTCGAGTTATGCGTTTGATGCACCATACACCTATTGTCCAGACATCAAGGTAATATTTGTATTTATATGTCTTTAAATATAGATAAATATATATTATATATACCCACATATATATACACATGTGTACATAGACAATGTACACCATATATATATATATATATATATATTCATTTAATAAAAAATGTTATATGTTTTGTAGAATATTTGTAGGTGTGAATTGTTATTTTCATACGAATGTAGTTTGAAAATAACACTAGCTAGAGGACTAGTATATCCTACCTTAAATAGGACACTACATGGGTGTCTTATAAAGGAGGGCTATGTGAAAGTTCAAGTGGATACCATCGAAGTTGATCACCAAAAATTGCCTCTCCCTCCGGCGATATGCACCGATGAAATTCTTTATCTTGGCGATACTCATAGCCAGTTGATCCAATGGCCAAGGAATGCTATAAATGTATTTGTTTTGATACATAAATTACTTATCACTCAGCCTTATTATTATTATTATCATCATCATCATCATCATCATCATCATCATCATCATCATCATCATCATCATCATCATCATCATCATCATCATCATCATCATCTACTTCAATAATATTTGTTAAATTGTAGATCGTGGACATGAATACAAGTCCTAAATCAACGAGTACCTCAATAAATGTGTAGAGACACTGCTCACCAAGATAGTTGCAAACCTCACCACAAATTGTCACCGAGTCATTTTATTCTCCACATTTAGTATTTTATATTTATTTAGTTTTATTTAATTTCATATCATAATTTCTTTTTATTTTAGATGGATGAACTAGATCAACATGAATAATACCAAATTCAAGATGAACAAGACATTGAAACCTATCGTCAAATGTATGATGAAAGTATTATGAATATGGTAATCAACAACCTAATACACACATATATACATACATACATACATACATACATACATACGTACATACGTACATACGTACATACGTACATACGTACATACGTACATACGTACATACGTACATACGTACATACGTACATACGTACATACGTACATACGTACATACGTACA
>BJCM01081200.1:0-10170 GCA_018326385.1 Flaveria bidentis | reverse complement strand
AATAGTAATAATAATAATAGTAATAATATTAATAGTAATAATAATAATAGTAATAATAATAATAATAATAATAATAATAATAACAAAAATAATAATAATAATAATAATAATAATAATAATAATAATAATAATAATAATAATAATATAGTAGTTATTATTATTATAATAATTATTATGATTAAGGGACAATGGGGCCATGTTGTTGAATGCCATATATAGTGACCATGCATTGTCATGACAAATTGATGCGGAGAATTGTGGTCTGCGTTTGAGGTTGCATATGTCTAATATGTGGGCTCGGTTTAGTTGAAGGCTGGGTCCATGTCCAACCAACCACGTTGCTATTACTAGTAATTCTTGTGAACCACACCCACCATTCACCAACACCTTTCATGTTTGCATTTCATTTTCAGGACCCCTTCCCATACACGTCAAATACCTATGTGTCTTTGATTTTTAAGACAACACCTTCCCATGTGCCAAATTCTATTTTCATACCCGTGTTTTCTACCCATTTATACATCATCACCATTAAGAGCATGAATTTTTTAAGAAAAGCACAAACCTAATATGAAATTATAGAATTTAAAGTTTAAGTACGTCGAAGCCAAAACACATTTAACTAAACAAAAAACCTATCATCTTATCAGCTTAATGGGTTTGTATTCTACCGTGTTTGTTATATATACTTGTTTATCATACAAATGGGAATCGATTGTCTCAGCACATTTACAACAATTTAAGTCATTATACTTTTGAAGTTATAAGAGAAAATCAAAATAGAATAGAAATTAATAATAAAATATTATTTACTTTTCAACCAAAGGTGGGAAATACGTGAGTCGGCGAGTGGCACATAGCCAGAGAAATTTGCCTATTACTTTGTGCTTTGTGAAATTGTACATAAAGCTTTAGGTGTTTAGAGTTTGGCTTTTAAAGTATCACTATTGAAACTCCCACACTTTGCAGCGGACCTTTGTGACTGATAAGGAGTAAATTTTGGAGCTAAAGGCACAGGTCAAGGGTAATTCAAACCTAAAAATATGAAATTTTCATATGTTAATTTCTAATAATGTTGTGTATAATTTTGACTATCACATTTTGGATTCTTAGCATCCGTAACATATGTTATATTTTGTACAACATACAAATTTTTTTATATTTTCCCTAGTCGTAATAAGTATTTTGTGTATAAGCACATAAGATTAATCTAATACCTAACAACAAATCTAATGTCTTAAAAAATATCATAAGGTTAATTAAGTACCAGAGAAACCTACAAGAAGATTTGACTTTGGTTTTAGCTTTGGCTTTGGCTTTAAGTTGCAAGAACTCGAAATTAGAACAATTACGTATGATTGGAATGGAGATAACTATATTGATATTATCGGTGTACGTGCATGTTATAAAATAAAAGATTCAGAACCTCTTTCTGATCTTTGAGCAAGCTTTCGTTGCCAAAATGAAACTAAAAACCAAAACATTGAAACAAATTGAGATAAGCAACAGTATCTTGTCTGAGAGGTTGTCGAAAGAATATTCACGATGTTATTTTAATTACAAAAGATGTTCATCATTTTGCTATAATCAAAAAGAAACCAAAAGATCATAATGACGCTTCATCCTCAACTGTATCTACATCATGAGTTGTAAAATGGAAATAATATAATAGATAATACTTTTCATAAAAAGAAAAAAATTAAAAATGGATCCATATAACCTTGTTTACGATCATGTATAGAATCCCTCATCTTAAAGGAACGGAGTCCATGTTAAAAATGTCCAACAAAACGATTTAAATTAGAATTCCTAACCTTTTTTTGCATGAATAGTCAAAACAAATTAACACCTATAGCAATCCTTGCTGAATTGTACCTACTTTTGATGATGCAAAATGAATTTAGTAGTATGTTTAGTGTGAACAAACGAGCTTATAACACAACATTTTCTTTCGTCTTGATAGGTGTCATGTTGGATGATACACTCACAAATATGATAGATGGTGTTTGTAATTCATGTGCATAAAGGGATATATCATAGAACCGACCAATTAGTCTCCAGCCATAGAACACCAAATACTTACAACTGTATTATTATAATCCTAAAATAGAGTTAGAACACTAGCTCCAATGGCTAAATCTTGATTAGAATATTAATAAGATTTTTGTCACATGCTCTTTCTACAAATCCTTATATCATTACACTTTGTAGTCTTATAGAGGTGAGTCCTCTAGAAAACTATAAAGTCATATTAAACGTTCAGTTGACATTGACCAAAGGGTGTACAGAATAAGTATTGTGGTGTATGGTAGGTCTGAGCATAGTTAAACTACTCAAACGTACTTTGGATGTTATAATCCATTATGCTATCCTCTATTTTTATTTCAAATGGTGAGCCGAGTTAGCATCTTGACATACAGCATGAAGTAGTGACAACATCAACGAAGACAATGAATGTACCAAGCATGTTCTAAGTTTTAAAATGTCTAAAACCTAAACAATACCCTAAAGTTCAATGAAGTCTAATGAAATTAGTTAATGGTTTTTTTTGTATCGAGGTACTAACCCGAAATTGCTAGGACAACCGTAGCTATGCGAGAGCACTAACGACATAAAGATTGAGCTAATTTATGATTTTGTTAGGTTGTAACAACAGTTTGTTATGGATATTCACATAAAGATTGATACATCACACTCATAATATTTGAAAACAACTAACGACATATAAGAGCTAATTTATACGAAGATATTGTTGATTGCGTTCATCTTGGGAGATTCATGAAAGTAGAATCAAACAACGGGTTGTGTTGCATGCACATTTCCTTCTTATAAGGCACGCCATGAAAAAATCAGTAATCTAGACCATTATGATAAGGTTGTCTGTGTTAAGATTCCTCCCTAATTATGACATCCCAATATCCATGAAATTGTTGATAAGCACATGATTGCCGGTCTTTTTGGTGCTTTATGAACAAACAGTCCTTAATTATGTTATCCTAGAGAGTTTAATGAACAATCAACACTAGGAGAGGATTCTTATATGTTATATAAAAGGGGAAAACACCAGAACTTAAGTTGATGCGAGAAGAAACTCTTGATAACAGATGGGTTTTCCCTTATAGGCTTTTGATGATCTTCAACTACCACATGAATGTGGAGGTTTGTTCTAGTATAAAGTTCATCAAGTACTTATTCAAATATGTTTAAAAAGGACATGTGAATCTAAGGATCGCGCTCAGGAATTATCAGTATTGGTTGAAGACAAGTCAATGTTTGCGGATTCAACGTTAACCTGGTTTAAATGTTTATATTAATTTCAATATCAATAATGATTTAAGAATATGATGAACAGAATGAATGAAACATAATTAATGACCGGACAAATATTCAATTCAAATGTATTTCATTAAAAGATGTTAATGATTACAATGATGATGTGACGGCTAATAGGGTTTTTGGTTTGTGTGATTTGATGTGATGTTTGGTTGTAATGTTGTTGCTTAGATGATTATCGTCTCCGCCGTCTCCCTACTCCTTGATTCAAAACTTAGGATCCATATTTATAGACAATGATGTTTCAGTTAAGGAAACACCGGATCTCTTGGGATTTGAATTGTTATCGTTAAGGAATCATCGGATTTCGTGGGATTTGCATAACTTCCTTGTTGACTTGTTGACTTGTAACACTTGTATTATTTGAATACAAGTGTTTGGACTCTGCAGGAATAGTCTTCCATAGTTGATTGTTCTTCCTTATGAATCTTGTTCTTCCGAAGCAATTGTTATTCCGTAGGAATCTTGTTCTTTCGAAGCAAACTTGTTCTTCAGATCTGGTTGTTCATCTAAAAAAAGATCTTCGGATATAATTTACTTGTAAGAAATATAACTACGGAACAACAAAATGTTCATCCGTAGATGTTTCTTACACTTGGTCAATTTTAGAAATTCACGAATTATAATCTTTTATCTGCAAACATACATAAATCAACACATATATATGGGTTAACCTATACATTTAATGCATACACAATAATGAATTACAAGCATTCATTATAGATATTAATTCAAGTTCTAAGCCTATACAAAATGGACTAGATCTATTGATCCTAGACCTAATAATACTCCCCCTTAGGCTTAGACACTTGTAATCAGCTCTTCAAAATTAAAAGCACCTTTATTCTTGAAACCATTTTCTTGTTGAAATAAGATACTGCATCCTTTTGATCATTGTATTTGTACTTGATCTCCATTCTACATATCATTTAAGTGTCTCAAAATTCAGTTCCAAAATGTCTTTTTCTGTTGTGAGGGCTTTCACAACACATTGATTATTGACAATTTCTAGCTCATCTTCTTCTGATATTCTCAGTTCTGATATATCTTCAATGTTGGCTCCCTTCAGCATCCCAACATTATACCTTCTTCTCTTGTATGCTATAGCATGCAGCTTATCCACAACTTGAATCATATGCACATATAGACATAAGTCATTCTGAGCCCTTTTATCAGTTAGCTTTGGGAAGAATTTGTCATGAAGGTATGATGTATAGCTTGGGTGAAGCAATTTGATCTCCACTAGGTCAAAAATTTGTATCTTATCAGCCTTCTTCCCTTCTACATTCCTCAGCAGCACTAGTTCTTTTGTTTTCTCAACATAACCCTATTCTATTATGGGAGATGTATATTGATTTCCCTTGAAGCTTTTGATAGATGTTGCATCTCTGTTGCTGTATCCAACCCTATTTAACATTTCATCATCTACAAATGAAGAGGGCTTTGTTGTTCTTTTGATTCTTTGAATTCTCTTTCTATGCTCAACATTATCTCTCTTAGCTTCCTTGAGCACATCATCTATGAACTTTGTCTTTATCTTTCCCACAAACACAAAAAAATCTCTTTCCCTTGAATGGATTGGATAGTTAGACATGATTAGACTTTGCATAAGTTTAATATCTCTCTTAGGAAGGCTCAACAATGCTTCTACATCATGGAAGTATTGGATTCTTCCAGATGTTCTTTTGATGATTGCACAATCCTAGTCTGGATCATATTTCCAGGCCATAATCATGTTTTCTTCCACAGAACTAGGAGTTGTGATATGATCATACAGTTCTATCAATGTTGATTTTTGTTCAGTGATTTCTTTTATTATTGTGCCTAGAGGCCATACTTTACCAAGGATAACTGCCCTAGGCTCTCTTATTAGCTTATCTTTGTCTTTGTGCTGATCTTTAGATTCAAAAATTATAGGATCAGCAGAGAGTTTGCTTTGTTGCTCATAGGATGGGTTTGGAGCTTTAGTTTTGAACCTCACTCCTGTGTCAAGCTCAACTGACATAACATGTTCCATCATTCTTCTCAGCTCAGGAACATTTCTTCTTTTAAGCTCATGTGCCTTGTTATTGTGACCCTGTAACCAACATACCATATTGTACTTGCTAAGTTTTGTCGTATCACAGTGGCCAAGATCATTCTTGATTTTCTAAATAGCTTGAAAAGTAGTGAATGCTTCATAGTCACAATTTGGAATTATGAATCTAGCAAGCTTGTCAGGATAGTGTAAGGGACGAAGTACTAACTAATATATGTGTATACCAACTCAAATAGTGCGGAATCCTATTTAATTGGTGATCCAATTAGTGAGAATGCACGTAGAATCAATTGTAGATTGAATCTAAACGTTAAGAACGATTACTAATCGATCTAGTGCGATCTATGAACTTGGAACAGGTTCTTGGAAGTCTCTGCATGGCTAGGGTACGATTTAGTATGTAAGTTTTCAAAGTGTTCTGTTTTTCCACAAATTAAGTGGTATTTATAGGTTAGGGTTTCTCATTCGTGCGACTGAACCATTAGCATGGTTCAGTCATGCGATTGAGTCATGCAGTTGATCCATTCGCACGACTGAGTGTTCAGTCCTGCGACAGAGTCAATCTCATGTCATAATCGTGCGACTGATCCAGTCTCCTGGCTAGTTCAGTCGTGCGACTGGTTCATTAGCATGAAGTTGTTCATGTGTATGGTCCATTAGCATGGGCCATTCTCATGAGAACTTCATATGACTAAGTTTGAATATGTTTCTCAATCATTACTTTACTAAGATTTATTCAAGCAACCATAAACCTATATAATTAGTTCAATATGCGTTAATAAACAATAAATATTCAAACATATACTGAAACATTCAACATTAAGATCATCAATCATATACTCTGTTTTATTCAACTCAAATATTTCATTTACATTAAGGACATGACAGACATATTACATTAAGATCGTAAACTAGGTACATATGTATCTACAAACTCCCCCTAGGACCTAGTTTCTATCATTGTCTGGCATCCTTCATTAGCTGGTCAAACTTCTTATGCCTCTCCTCGATTGTGACTCTAGCATGTATCTCAAAAGCAAAGTAGAGTCTTATCACATTCTGAAATTAGAGGGCATGTACGATATCATGCGGATCATAGAATCATGGCCAGCTGTATAAAGTATAGACATCACTAGCTGACAGGTTTGTTAGCCACATTAGGTCAAATACCCGGATAGTCTCCATTTGGCGCTCTTTCTGTAATACTATGACTGCTTCTCCTGTTCGCTAGTCATAATACCACCACTTGAACTGGGGAGTGAATCCTGTGGCATTTCCCTCATGGGGATCTTTGACATAGTATAAGGAGGACTCCACTTCAACACCACTTTGGGTTTCCCAGTCCTTAGGTCCACCTCCGACCTCCGAATGTACCTCGTAGGTTGTTGCGGTTTGAAGTTAACCCATCGAGTGTGGTATTCTCTCTTCAACGTAGCTTCAAACCAGCCTGACATCTTCCTGGGATCAGCATACAGCAGGTTCAGGTGTGCCAACTGGTTGAGTTCAAAACCAGGGAGAGTCTTCAGATCATGTGGAAATCTGAAGTACTCGATTCCTTTCTCCCGCTTCACAACATATACATTTAGATCCTCAAAGTAAGCCCATGTTATAATCTTGCTAGATACCTTTAGATGCTTCTTTACTCTGTAGAGCTTGGCGTAGGCACTCGACTTTGGTGTTGTGTGTTGGGCACGGATCTCTGCAAAAAAAGCTGCCCACTTAGCCTTTTTGGTCTCAATATCGGCGTCCGAGGCTTGGGCTTGGCTTTCTGATTTCTCGGTCTCCCTCTCCATCGTATCCAGTTTAGCATACAAACTAGTGTCGAGTGTATCACCAAAATCGGGAACCACATTTCCCTCTTGATCAGTATATTCAGGATAGTGCTGTGTTGTGACGTCTTCAATCTCTATCTCGTCAACATCGTGGAGCTCGTCATCACTAGCAACATTGAAGGTAGGGGCATCTTTGACCAGTTCATCCGGATTTAACAAGAACATCTCTGCCAGTTGCTCATCAGTGAGGTCATGAATGATTTCTCCTTCTTCGGGAGCATAGCTCATTGACCTCCTGACTATCCCTTGCAGATCAAGAATCATAGTGAACTGAGTCTTGATCTGTTGAAGGGGAGCAATATTGTATTCATCTCGTTGAAAGTTTGGATCTGCTTGATTTAAAACATATAATACATCATTCATCAGTAAATAATCAAGACAGATTACATAAAATATATACATAAACATTCATGCACATAAGTTTAATACAATATTCAAGTACACATGATTTAAATTACATAACATCTATGCATTACATTTGTCCTAAATCATGTGGTCCTCTGTTGTCGGGGCTGATGTCGAGGCACCCTGATCTTGATTCTTTTTGGTATGCCTCTCACTAGCTTCTTGGGCACCCAAAGCAGATTGATCTCCTTCTCCTTCATCGTCTCCTCCATCCACATCATCACCTCCCTCTGTATCATCACCTTCATCATCACCACCATCATCATCATCATCACTATCATCATCATCACCATCATTATCTTCACTATCTCCCTCTCGGATCTTTAGAGGTTCAGCCTTTCTGCCCTTAAGTTTGAGCATGATGGTCCTTTTGGCATCGTCCAACTCTTCGATCTTCTTAGTGGATAGCACGTTCTGCTCCCTGAGTTGGGCAATCTATTGACTTTAAGCAACCATATGCTGAGCCTGATCCTCAATCTGTTGTGTCTACTGAGAGATCTACTGGGATTGTGCAGTAGTAAGTTCCACTAACTGTCGGAGCTGAGCAGTCTTCTCGTTATTGGCAGCTAACAGCTTTAGCACCATATGGCTTAGTGCTAAAAGCTGTTCCTCTACCCCACTGGGAGGTAAAGATGATCCTGAAGGGAAAGATGGGTGATATGATAGTCCTGCCTCGTGGCTAGTGGTGGTGGTAGTGGTAGTGGTGAATATGGGAGGTGGTATATGTGTGGGTGGTGATGGGTGATCTGTAGTGGTGGTGGATGTGATGTGGGTAAGTGGTGGAGTGGCTGTGATAGTGGTGTGTGAGGTGGTAGTGGTGGTGGCAGGTGGAATGGTGGCAGTTGGAATGGTGGTAGTGGTGGTGGTGGTGGATGTAGTGGGTGAGGTAGTGGCTGTAGACGAGGTCAAGGTGAACTTCAGTCTATTCCCCTTCTTGCCATAGGGGTGAGCCATTCTCTTCTTCCTTGTGCCTTTAGGCACTATGGCTCCCCCTTGGCTGCAGTGCTTGTCCGGGGTATATGAGGGATCTAAATCAGCAACAACAGCATCCCCGGACTCCCTTTGGGGTCCAGCAACCACCCTTAAACCTCTCTCTATGGCAACCACCCTGCTACCCACAATTCTGGTTAGTGGGTCCTCATCACTCTCCTCCTCCTCATCAGGAGAGCAAAAGTCCTAATGGAAACTGGCGGTGGTGGCCTCTCCATGAGTGGGTGGTGGAGGTGTAACATGTGTAGTGCTGGCCCTAGAAGTAACGGGCCCAGAGTCTCCACCATTGCCACTATCATCATCATCATCAGAGTCATCAGATGGAAGAGCAATCTGCTCAACATCTGAGTCACTCTCCTCATGGCGCTACTTACGCCTTTCCGGCGCCATGTAATCCTCCCGGGCCAGGTGCCCGAATAGTCTCCTCACAGGGGGCTTGACTTGCTTTCCACTGTAGACCTTCATGCGGCCTAAGGTAGTGTCATCCATCACCTCAAGTGATACCGCATCATGGCTCTCCTTAGGCAAGGCAGGCAGCTTCTCATCGATAATCATCTGTAAGAATCTTGGGTACATGCAGAAGCCCTCCTTGCATTTGGCCTCAAGATTCTCCATCAGGTATGTAAATATCATGCTGGAGAAGGGGTGGTTTAGCACCAGTGCTACATAGGCATTATGGATTTGGTTTGATAAGTCATCAAATCCACCCTTCCTCGAAGCTATGCACTTCAGTATCACGTGTGCCTAGTACTTGAACTGGGGACATAGGTTTCTTTTGTTTAGCACATTTGCATTTGTGTCCCCAGAGTACTTCATCTTGAGGAAGCATCCCCTCACAGTCAGAGGGTGTAGCATGGTTGGGTGATCAGCATCATCACCCAGATCCAGTACTCGTCTGAGATCTGCAGCTGTCACCTCTATATCTTACCCAAATATAGTACTCCTGATGCAGTAGGGCTCACGAGATTGATCAACTAATGCACCCTCCCAGAAGGCCTGCTGTATAGACTTGTAGGGAGTGCAAGGTGTAGATATGGCTTGGTGTATCCGTGATCTCTTTCGAAAAGCTTTGATGCTAGCAAACTCGGCAGTGTTTCGAGTGGTGCCGTCCAGATGAGCACAAATATTGTGCTTGGTGTTGATGGTCCACCGATTAGCCATCAATCTGTAACACAAGAAGCATACATGTTAGATCATCACACAATAAAAACCATGCAGGACCATTGAAGGCATGCAATTTACAACACAACAACACAATGAGGAGAGTAACTCAAACTCAATCAAACAGTGAACTGAATTAACCACACAGGATGATACTAAGAACACAAGTAATTATATGAGACAGAACCAAAAGAACACAACACAAGGAAATGGTTTTTCAAGATTGCAGTATATTGCTTTCTCAGGTTCTATTACAAGCGTTACAAAGCATATCTTAAGTTACAAGAACAAGAGAATACTTATACTACATCCTACAACCCGGCCATACTATGAAAGCCAGGTTGGATACAATTGACTAGACACACAACAGAATCAATTGTAGAGTCAAAAGGCAGATTGCCTTTTGACTTG
>BJCM01081185.1:0-12442 GCA_018326385.1 Flaveria bidentis | reverse complement strand
CGATCTCCTATCATTGCTCTGTTTCCTCCTCTTACAACACAAAAAGAACAAAATCAACAACAAACCCACTACAGATCCGATCACAATTCCGACAATCGCCCCACCGGAGGGGAGGAGGGCGGAGGGGGTGGCGGAGTAGGTGGCGGCGGTGGAGTCGAAGAGGAGGGAGGTGGTGCTTGAGCTTGTTTTAGAGGTGGAGGAGGTTGAGGGGTATTTTGGTCTTTTTAACATACATTTAACAGAAAATGTTAACACCGTTAGTTAAAAGAATGAAAATAAAAACGATTTGCAAAACTTAGGACAATAATGGAGACAAAATAAACGTTGGTACTCAAGTGGAGACTATTTACAAAAAACAGAGAAGAAAACCAAGATTAACTCTATCTTTTGACATAAATCTTAATTGTATTAGAATACACGAAGATTATAGTCAATTTAAATAATAAAAAGTATAAATAAAAAAGGCATTCGTCTCGGTTTTTATCATATTATTTGAATTTTGTTCTAAAATAAATAAATATAAAGAGAGATATAAGCAGGGTAGGGGGTTGTTGTTCAAAGACTCTTATTCTACAAACGTACGAAGTAACCAGGACGCAAATGCATTTTATTTTAAACGTTATCATGTTTTTTGTATTTTATACTAACTAAAGTTAACCTTTTCTATTAATTTGTGTTAATGATCATGTTGCGCTAATTTTTCAAGGACAAAATATGTAACTTTCATTCATCTTTTATTTTTTTGTTTTTGTTTTCATTTTATTTACTTTACTTTTTTTTTCTCCTTTTAATCACTTTTTATAAACTTATTTTTATTTTATAACTTACAACTTTGCCCTTAACCCTTAAAATGACGAAATGGGTTATTATTAATCTTTTATTTTCTTTATTTTTAGACACTTTTGTTGAAAAATCATCTTAAATATTAGTAATAATTTAGTTTTATTTTTTTATAATATATAATTTTCTTCATAGATTTTTAAATTTTCTAAAATTTTATTTTAATTTGTTTACTTTGTTCATTACCTTTCTAATAAAACCAATAAATAAGACAACTCGGTTTTTAACTTTTGTGGTACAAGATTTTTTAGTCATTTTGAATTGTTTGGTTTACATGTATATTCGAAACCGGTTGAAGAAAGTAGACTTTTAATTTATGATTTGAATTTTTAATACTCCGTGTTCAATCAAATTGTCCATTTTTAAAATATAAATATTTATAGTGTGAGAGCTTGTAACTTTAATTTCAAATAAGATTACAAAAAGGTTTCCAGACAACTACTCGAGAGTTTTTAAATAAACAAATCTTTCAAATTTTATCTAATTAAATAAACTATTAATCTTGGTTTTATTTAATCAGTTAATAATAAGTTATTATTATTTTTAATCAAACCCAAATTATTGAAAATTAAAATAAAATCGAACCATGCAATTACAAAGTGTTTTGCTTTGGTTTGATTTTACGATTAAATTTGTTGAACAAAAAACACTTAACACTCCATGTATTAAGCAAAGCTTAATTATATGTATAGTATAACTTAAAATAATTATAATCAAGTAGAACAGAAAAAGTCACATCCTAAAATCATACGTTCTAAAATAGGTCTCTGATATAATCCGTAAGGCAAACTGTTTAACGTAATTGAATATTCTTATATCGAAAAGGTAATAAAAAGCAACGTTGAAATAAAACTAATTACTAGTTTAAATTTCATAACATAACAAAAATTAAACTCTATAATTTGTATTCGTAGAATTAGAAAAGTAGATAACTAAAATCTTAACAAAATTATATAATAAATAAACACCTATAAATAAAAATATAATTTATAGAAAAAGATTAAAAAGAATTAAGTAATAATATTTAAGATAAGTTTATAAATAAGAATGTGATTGAAAAGATAATGTAAATAAAAATAATAAATAAAAAGTAAATGATTAATGGCAATTTCATATTTTGTTCTTTAAGAAGTAATGACAAAATAATCATTCACATAAAATTAACTGAAAATTTTACCTCTTGTTAATAGAAAAAACATAAAGCGTGATAAATTTTCAAATAAAGAACATCCAGTGTATTTATTAAGGATTAAAAATATGATCCATAGTTTTAAGTATACTTAAAAAATAAAATTTTTAATTTACTCAACAATTTTATATAACTTTATAATAAATCAATAAAACAACAAGAGATAAAATGAAACGTCAAGTTACTGTAAACGTTTAGTTTCTAATTTTTATTATTTAAATGTAAATATATAAAAAAGAAAAATAACTTATCAGCTAAACTTATATAGTATACAATTCATAACTTTACGTGCATGATATTTTCTAGGTAGTCTGACCACAGAAGTTTGATTATTTGTAAAAAGATTCTTAGACCTACATACTTTAAGCAATAATATTTTAGTTTCTTTTATAATATTTTAGTTTTTTTATAATATTTTGATTAATAGTATTATTAAAAATATCAGAATATCATCATAAATTTAATAATATTATAACAAAAGATTTCAACATTATAAAAAAGATATTTTAAAATATAATTTACCGTTTTGGTACGGTTCTACGTTTTGATGATTTAATCTTAATCAAAACGGATTATGTCCACATCATATCCCCGGGTAATTTTACGTATTCAACGTACTTATCTTACTCAAACAATCAACGCATCTACGCCACTTTTATTCATGTGACGTTGTTGTTGCAACGCACGGGTTTTTATAACTAGTTGAATAGATCTTCTGATAATTACCCATTATTTTTAAGAAAATATCAAGAAACTGATGGGAAAATGCATTGAAGTAATCAGAAAATCAAATGCCATCCACAGGAGTGGTCAAAGTCTTTAAATTGGTTGTTATGGTCATTCTCACTTGAATATGTGGACTTGCATTTGAGTTGATAGGACATAATGGAATATATAATAAAGTAGACTTTTATTTGTATATTTTTTAAGAATAAAGTCCACCCGAAAATATAAAAATAAATCCATTTGCCTATAAATAATTACATACTTTTACTTTTTCTCCCTATTTTTTTTCCCATCATACCAATTATTAATCTGATTTAAATACCAAATTCTAGTTAATGGTTTAGTAGTATCAAGACCCTATTGTTAACGACGTAGGCGTAAAATTATGAAAGAGCTAACGTCAAAATGTTATTTGGAACCTGCTTGTTGAAGGTAAAAAAATTGAAACCTACAAAACTTTATATATAAAACGAAACCTTCACAAAATCGTATATTGTGGGCACTGTTCATTGTATGAAAATTAATATAAAAATACCTTTTAAAAAAGTATGTTGGAACATTAATAAAAGTAGTCACATCACAACAAGAAAAAAAAACATTTAGAAGTATTAACGTTACTTAAAAAATCACATACAAATGTATTTTATAAAGCTAATATGTTAAAAGTTGGAGAAGTAAAAGGAAAAAAACATTTAAAAATCAAAACCTAGAATGGGATTCGACTCTTTGAACGTTTGTGCGTCAATAATTTTTACAAATATTTCTATACTTTTTTCTTTCTAATTTTTTTAATTGAAAGGCCAATTATATCATTTTAACATTTTGTAATCTTGATATTTATCTTTTTTTTCCTTCTAATTTCGTTGGTTTACTTCCTGATTGATTTGTTTGTTTAGCGAGTTGATTATCTTATTCTCTCTCCAAAATTATGACAAAAAGCTAAAACTATTTGTCATAATTAGTTTGAGAAAGTTAATTGTCATTACAAATTCAACAAATTGATCTTAATTTTGAAGTTTTATTCTTTAAGGTTGACGAGGAGTTGGTACATACAAAAAATTGTGGGGAAACAACCGATGATTATTCATGGATAGTCAAAGCTGAAAGAAATATTCGAGATTTATCCTAAAAATATGAGAGCCTTCATTAGACGTATGTAAAAAGGACGATTGAGGTAAACATAAACAAAACAAACTGGGGCGCGGACTAAGGTTAAACCTATCATCGAATATGAAGAAATGGTTAGGTTGCATGTGAATAGAATCAGAAAAGTGTTAGATGTTCAAGTTCAAGAGTCGCATAAACGTATGCTTCATTCACCTCAGATGTGTGTTACTCAAAAGTTTTTTAACATGTATGGAGATGACAATAAAACTGGATGGAAAAAAGGAATCCGATTGTAGGAATGAAAATTTCAATTAACTAGATGAAAAAAAAGGTATCCATGGAAGATGCATATATGCACCCAGGTTACCTATATATAATATTGTTAGATACATATACGTAACCACAACAAGTTTTATTTGTTTTGAAGATCTAGGTGTTTTATTGATAAGATGAATGAATCATTGAAGATTTATCGGATAATATCCAAGTTGTAGTTGAATAATATTAAGCATATTATTTCTATTTTGCGTCTATTATATAATTTTTAACAGAGCTACGCTCACAAATTATCAAGCATGTTATTTCTAAAAAACATTGGACAACGGTCAAAAGTAGAATTGAAGCCTAATACATCTTTGATCAAGAAATGTATAGAAATAACTAACTTGTGAGTGTTTAAATTACTTGGAAAATACAGACGATAATATGAAATTTCTTTCTCACTTTTAATTTGAAAAGTAAAGTGTTTTGAATATGATATGAGAGTAGATGTGATGATAACATATTTATGATATTTTCCATGAACTTCACATGAAGATTCATATAGATTTCCTTTCTTCTTTTGAAAAAAATGTTTTCAATCGGGAAAACGTGGAGCAAGTACCCAAAAGTTTCTCTAAAACCATGGAATATTAATTTATTAATATACATTTGATAGAACAAAAAATTGTTTTATGTATTATGTTTGGTAGAGAATTGTACAAGAATTGCCAATTTAGTTCGACCTTTGGATTGTAATTGTCTTTGAAATTAAGTAATAATTAATCGAGGAACCCAATCGTTGATATTACTTAAGTCTTGTAATTTATATAAAGGTGGCATGGAAATTCATAAAAATCAAGTCAAATGCTAGAAAGAAAAAAAAATAGTTCGAAGAAACAACAAGATAGTTGTTAACGAATATTGCGAAGAAACAACTGTGTGAATGCAAATTAACTAATTAAAATGACTTCAATTGGTTACAAAATTTTTTGTAAGACACCAAACATATAGTTTAAAATTTGAGTAAATCACACGGATCGTCCCTAATATTTGCTCGAATTTCACATTTTGTTTATGTGATTGAAAAATTATATGTTTAATATTCAGTTTTAAAAAAAGATAACACGTCTCGTTCTTTAGTCAAATGGTCATTAATTTATTCCGTAAATAGCTGTAAAATACTAAAATGATCATTTTACCCTTTTTCTTTCACATTCAACCCAGTCTTAACCAACTCCACCACCACACCTTGTCACCACCACCATACACCCCCATCTCCACCACCACACCTTGTCACCACCACCATACACCCCCATCTCCACCACCACACACCCCATCTCCCTACAACTCATCTTTGGCGACCCACCGTAGTAAAAAACACTAGATTCAACAACTTATTTGAACTCCTTTTGTTCAAATGGTTGATAATGCAAATATGCATAATAACAAAAACCCACTTACAAAACCTGGTGTTATGATAATATTCGTTGCTTTTCGGCGGCAGTGAGGTTTCCGGTGAAAACTCGTCGAGATGAAGACGACGATGGAAGTAAACTATAGTGGTCGAGATGGGGCTGTGGTGGTGTGATGGAGCAATAGTGGAGATGGGATGAGTTGTGTGGTGGTGGAGATGGGGTGGTGGTGGTGTGATGGAGCAATGGTGGAGATGGGATGAGTTGTGTGGTGGTGGAGATGGGGTGTGTGGTGGTGGTGGCGGGGTGGTGGTGATGGCTGAGATTGAGTTAAATGGGAAAGAAGAATGGTAAAATGGTCAACTTTCAGCTATTTAGCGGAATAATTTAACGGTCGCTTGACCAATGGACGAAATGTGTTATTTTTTCCAAACATTAGTACTAAACATGTAAGTTTTTCAATTACAGAAATAAAAGGTGAAATTTGAGCAAATATCAACGATAATCCGTGTAATTTACTCTTAAAGTTTTGTTATAAGTTTGAAATATCCATTTTTATTTAATTTATTGAAACGCTATTAATTGTTTACATAAAATGAGTTTCGATCAAATAATTGCATCAGCTAAATATCAAAGTATTAGTTATAACATATGATCAGAAAATCAAATTGTAGTATATGTTTATGTCCATTTAGAGATTGTTTGACAATTTCTAAATGATTAAGTGTTGAACTAATAAGAGGTCTAAACTATTAAAAGGCCTGAACCATTAAGAAGTCTGAACCATTAAGAATTAGTATATCGTTTAACTATTAAAATACAAATGTCTGACCAATTCAGATAAGAGGTCTTAAGCATTCAGCATTTGACCTTTTAACCATTCAAAATTAGTATAATGTTTAACCATTCAGATGCAAATGTCTGAACCATTTAGACATTTGATCGCGAAACAAACAGTTTAAACCATTAAGTGTTGAATCATTCAAACATTTGAATTATTAAGAGGCTGATTAAAAAGTTGTTAAACAATCTCTTGACAGTAGTAGGTATTTTTTTTAAAAATAAAATATATAAATAAAAATATTTACATATCTTCTTGTAAATGAATATTATTTACAATTTCCCATAAATTTAAATTATGTATAGTTCGGTAAATATTCCCAACTAATTAATCGATCTCAAAATAATAAATAAAAATGTTCATACAATAACCAGATAGTTTTAGTGCTAAAATCAACAGCTATATATGTTAATAACATACTAAACATAGAAAAGAATCGCTTTGCAAAGTCGGTTGTTATAGGTCCTTTGTGGTATTGTTGGGATATTTCTAGTGAATTGGAGCTTGTAATACTGTTGAAGACGGCTCGTGGAGAGCTTCAGGTACATCAACAATGCGATGCAAGTCTTAATAAATGGTTGTTTGTTTTACAATGATCGTATTGTAAGCACTTCTACCCTAAACATCACAAACAGATTGTTATTATCTTTTAAGCCTGCACTTTGTAATCATTGCAATTCATCCTTGATTAAATCAAGTGTGTATATTGTTATCATTTATGTTAGAGTTGATTACAATCATATCTGTTAATATTTGACAAAGTTCAAAAAAATTTAAAAATATCACTTTATCTTTAAAAGTTTTATAATTTGTTTTAATTTCAGTTCAAAAATTTTATTGTTTAATTCAAATTGAAACAACTAATAAAACTTTATACTGAAATTGAAACAAGTTACGAAACTTTTGAAGGTTAATTGATTGTTTTTAGTTCTTTGGAGAAAAATGATTATTTTTGTTAAACTATAGAGAGTAAAACCGAACTTAACTTTTTATGTTATATTTGTTGCGGATATATTATTGTCTTTGTTGTTCATCCTTGATTGGGTGCTAGTGTGTTTTTCTCGGGCGCGGAGACAATTATGGGGTTGTACAACATGCATTAAAGGTTGTACCCAAGTTTTGTCCTATTCTCTTTAATATTTAACTTTTTCATTTTAACCCAATACTTTTACATATTTTAAAATTTTAGCCTAATTTTTTTTTTTACTTTTAAATTTGGTCCCTATACTTTTTATATTTAAAAAAAGTTGTATTACGTTTCGGTTTACATTGTGCAAGTTAACACGTCGCATTGTGCATATGTAGTTCAACGTTTTACGTTTCGTCAGATCGACTTAGTTATTGTTTTATATGTTTTACATTTCGCCTAACGGTGATGCGTCCTTGGTTCTACGTTTCGGTTGGTGGTTGCTAACGGTGGTGTCTTTGATGCTATTTGGTATGGTTTTACGCCCTCCGCGGCAACGCGAGGGGCTTGATACTAGTTTATGCATATTTTTAAATTTACCAATACAACCACCACCACCTACATACATTTAAACAAAGTAGACCATCATCATCATCTTCATCATTTCCACCAAAATCTCAATCTTCAACGCCATGTACTTGTCGGACTTCCCCACCGGCAAGTTTCCCTGGTCACTCCAAGGCCCTCGTCCGGCGCCCATCAGAGTCCACAAAGACTCCCACAAGATCCGCAAATCACCATGCACCACAACAACATCACCACCACCAACCATCGCAACAGCACCTGCGCCGGTCATCATCTACACTGTAACAAGCAAGAAACCGCACCGGATATAATCCGTTATTTGGGGAGAATACCCCATCACGGATTTCAAACACGTCCGATCTATAGCTTTTTGGCAAGCGATCTCAACAAAGAAGCATAGCTAAGTGACGACTATCAATTTACTAAGAGAAGAAAGATCAGATTGTAAGATAGATTCAAGGTATGCCAATTTCTTGATTCTACTGAACTTTCCAGATTGGCTTAGTGTTACATTTATCAACTGACTGAGCTTCCTTAGCTGACTGGGCTTTCAGGGCTGAGTTTCAAGACTCTAGGGCTAAGAAGTTTTTCTTCATCACGAGGCGCATTCGTCTATCGATCTTAGTCTTAGAGAAATGGGTGGTAGTAAGGAGGGATCCATTCTTTCTATCTTGACGAAGGCTGGAAATGACAAGGAATTGATAAATGCCACTAATCATCCAACTTTGTCTTTAGGACTAGACAACCCCACTGGAAGCTAAGAGAAGTAAGCTTAGACTGCATATGTATCCGGGCCTTTATAAAGAGACTTTTTTTCTCCTTCTTAACCGATGTGCAATGTTACATCCTCCCCTACTTGGGAGACCAACGTCCTCGCTGGAACACCGGCCCGACCCTGGCTCTGATACCAACTGTAACAAAAAAGAAACCGCACCGGATATTGTCCGCTACTTGGAGAGAATTCCCCAATCACGGGTTTAAAATGCGTGCAATAGTGGAAGGTATCCAACCCCTTATAAAGAGACTTTTGTTCCCCTTCCCAACCGATGTAGGATGTTACATTCTCCCTTACTTGGGAGACCAGTGTCCTCACTGGCACACCAGCCTGACCTTGGCTCTGATATCAACTGTAACAAGCAGGAAAGTGCACCAGATATTGTCAGCCACTTGGAGAGAATACCCCCATCACGAGTTTAAAACACGTCTGATAGAGAAGGTATCTGACCATTTATAAAGTGACTTTCGTCCAACTTCCCAACTGATGTGGGATGTTACATACACCATCTCCCCAAAGGTACTTCACACAAACCCAAATGAATTCATGAATCTAGTCCAACTTTTGACCTACCCATATTCGGCGTTATGTCTTCAAAAACTAGATTTGCGTCCATAGAGAAGGCAAAGAAGTCACCGGAGAGGCGGAAACTAGCCTCAACGGAGGAGTTGACGTTGGTGGAAGGGTGGAAATGGGTTATATCTTCGAGATACTGTCGTCGGAACGAGGATCGCTGCCGCCGATTTCGACGAACTTGTTTTTGCCATTGTCACACATGATTTTTTCATGGATTGAGCCTTGTGTTACATAGATTAGACTTGTGTTAGGTGGCGGTGGTGTGTTGTGGTTGTATTGGTAATTTTGAAAATATGCATACATAACCTTAAAGATTTAACATTTACATAAATAGTCTTTAAGGTGAAAAATGATCAAAATACCCTTCATTTAACAGATAAAATTAATAGAGAAATAGTTAAGAACTAAAACAATAGAGGTTGATATGTCAAAAGATTCAATTCTAAGCTCATAGGGTTAAATGACCCTAACCCTAGGGGCCAAAATTGTAATTTACTCAGTAATCAGTTATATTAACCTAATATTTAAAAGATGGGCATAGATTTTATGTTGTTGAGGTCATTCATCAAAGTTTAAAACTAGTTTATAAAACATAAACAATTAAATAAACCCTACCTTATTTTTATTCCACATTAAGACAAAATTGCAGCTCCCATTTGTGTTTGCCACTTCCATGGGACATCGCCACCGCTCTACCACTTCCACCATCCACCACCAGTCAATCTGCCACCTACTCATAAGTTCACCTACTACATGTTTACTGTTTTTTAGATTTTTGAAAACGTAACCAGTTTGATTAACGTGGTTTGTGCTTCTTGTAAAAGAACAAACATTCTTCTAGAATTGAGAGAGAAAGAATAAAAAAGAGATTGGTTGTGGGTTAATTGAAATTGGAAGTGGATTAAATCAATAGCTTATTCTCACTTGACCCGGGGATACCCGCTTAGATGCTCACTGCAAAACACTTGCACGCTTGCCTGATTTGTTTCCAACCATTGTTAAAGTGCAAGAAAACATCGCAAATGAAAGCTTTAATTATTCAAGCAAAAGTCAAGCAATTGGTATTTTAGACTATTTTAAATCATTTGACAATTAGTATTTTAGACTATTTTAAATCATTTGACTTTGTGTTAGCTGTCATTTACTGTCACATAATTTAGGGTAAACGGATATGTTATATTGTTATCAAGAACACTTCAAAAGAAAGATCAAGACATATTAAAAACAGTTTCATTGGTGTAATCAACTAAAGAAACATTTCAAATTTTTAGAGAATGTGGATTTGATCCACTTTTTAGAAAAGAAAAACATCTTTCTTATATGGAAATCATGATATACAAATATTGAACATGACAAAAAAATATGGTTTCTTAAGTTGTGAACAAAAGAAGAAGATCATCAATCAACATTATTTCAAGTTTGATTGCTGTAATATAGTTGTGGATAGGTTGATTCAAGAATGATGACCATTTTAATGAGGTCAACACGGAATTACTAAAAAACATGGCGGCTTAAGTCCGCTTGACTTTTCTCCAACTTTGACACATCAAAGTTACAATGATTAAGTGAGTTTTGTCCATATGATTTTGGTGATGGGGAGAATACTATGCTTAAGCATCAACTTGGAATGCATTATCATAATGTGCTGGAGGATTTTTTTTTTTTAATTTTACTAGTATCTCGGACCTTACTAAAGTGATGGTAGAAACAAGGAAACGTGTTTCTTATCATTTCATCTATCAGTTATTAAAGTTAGCATTGGTTTTGCCTGTTGCAACCGCTACCGTTGAAAGGTTTTTTTTTCGGCAATGAAGCGTGTCAAGTCAAGTTCGTGAAATCATGTTTGTGACGACTTTTTGAATGCTTATATAATATGTGTTGTAGAAGTAGATGAACTTTCAAATGTTACTAATGAAGATGTAAGTTATCGTTACAAAAAGATGAAAACATGTAGATGAGAATTATAAATAATGCTTTTGTCTAGAATATTTAATGAATGATACTTTTGGAGTCATATAATGGTTCATGATTTGACCTGACCGTTTTTTTATCAACCCATTTTTTACAAACACAATATTTGATTGACTCGAAATATCTTTTGGGGTGTTAACATGGAGATGTTGATTAGGTTGAGTGGTTTTTGGTGTACCATTTTCTTTCACTTGCTAAGTGGCTTATTGTGTGTAACATACATAGGATTAATCACAATGCTTCCTTGTCCTTGAGATTGTGTCCCCGTAAAAGTGGTGCGTGCAAAATAAAGAAAAAATATATATCATATGCGTTTTTGCTTCTTGGAATGTAAAAACCCTTATTAATAACTTGATGGTGTTGATATATATGCTTAGAAGACGTAGAGTCCACATGGTATGTTTCAAGAGACTAGATAGAAGAGTTAGAGAAAGAGCTTAGTACTAATAGCATCTTTGTATTTATGGTTATAATTAAGTGATAATTGTGATTGATGTAAATTAGCCAATCTTCCTAAAATAGGGAGATTCTGTTGTAACCTATGGCCTATAATATGAGGCATCTCCTTAATGAGAGGGGGAGGGAAAATTATATTTATAACATGGTATCATACAAAACCTCCGATCCCTAGATCTCCGATCCCTCTGTTTCTTCTACACTCTGTTCAACATATATCCTCCTCCTTTTCAATACCTTTACTCCCATGGATTCAAAATTACATCCAGCCCTCACCGTTTCTAATATCAAAACCCATGTTCCTATTCTTTTGGAAAAAGACTCAACCCATTATGCCACATGGAAGACTCTCTTTGAAGTCCATTGTCAGGCGTATGAGGTCTTCTCCCATCTGTCTCCCCGACCTGCCCCCCTGCTGCCGTCTCAGCGGACACTGCCGCTGCCACCGCCGCTGCCACCGCTGAAGCGTTATGGCAGCGTCTTGACACTCTTGTTCGCCAGTGGATTTATGCCACAATCTCCCCTACCCTTCTCAATATTATAATTGACCCAAGCCAGACTGCATACGCTGCCTGGACAGCCGTTGCAGCTGAGTTCATAGCCAATAACAACACACGGGCCGTTTTCTTGGGACAAGATTTTGCTAATCTTTCCCTGGAAAATTTCTCGTCCATGGAAGATTACTGTCAACATGCCAAATACCTCGCTGACCAACTCCAAAGCCTCAGCAGCCCTGTTGATGATCGTATGCTCGTCATCAAAGTCCTTACGGGTCTCACCGAACAGTATGACGGGA
>BJCM01081182.1:0-12703 GCA_018326385.1 Flaveria bidentis | reverse complement strand
TATATATATATTATGACAAAAAAAACTAAAACCCTAAAAAAAACTGTAGCATTAAAGTTGTTTTTTAATATATTATATAAATACTATGATTGTGTAAATGTTATCATACGATAATAGTTGGTATGCAACTAACAAAAACATAGTAGGACTAGACATCCCAAAAATATTTGGGGCACCCAAGGAACCAGGGGCAAAAATGAAAAAGTATTAAAAAAAATCTAACAATTATTGGAGTTTTGGCATAAGAAGTTAGTTTGCATGAAATTATTTCGATATTTATGTATTATACCCATGCATTTGAACATCTTACATTGGTACCCTATTCTCTCTTTAGTTTTAAGAGTAATTATTACTAGAGTAAAATTATATGCTTCCGATTTATTAATTTAGACAAAGTCCCATGTCATTTTCTACAAGGCCCTTTCTTAATTTTTAGCAGCCCAGTCGATCGGTCTCCATATTATAACTAAAGCCCAGAATCACAAGTTAATTTTGATTGTAATTTATTATTAGGACCCTTAAGGTTACCTAGGGTGTTAAACGTGTCATGTTCTCGGGTTATCGGGTCCAACCCAACCCAAACCCAACAAATTTTACACGAACCTGGACCTGAAACTTGTGTTAGAAGTGTAAACCTGAACACGACACGAAAATTTACGGGTTGACACGAACACAACCCGTTCGATCCAAAATTTTAATTTTTCTATATTTTTTTTCACATATTAATACTTGAAATTTATTATTTTACAATAAAAAATTACCAATTAATAAAAAATAATTATATTTTAGTGATGAAATCTTATGTTAATTTCTATTTGTAGTTTTTAATTTTGAAATACAACACATAAGAAACTTAATTTGTGACATAAAATATATACAAAAAAATAATTTAATGAAAACCGGGTCAAACGGGTCAACCCGCCGACCCGTTGGGTTACCCGAACCTGACCTGTTTAATTAAGCGGGTTCATGGGTTCAATCCAAACCTGACCCGAACCCGTTTGTAGTAAACCCAAACCCATAAATTTTATGTTAGGTTCGTGTCGTGTTTTCGGGTCGTTTAAAAAATTCACACCCTCAAGCTCACTCATCATCAACTAAGCCATTGATGGTAGCAATCAACGAACAAGCAACTACAAACAATTTACAAAATTTATAAACATTCTAGCTTAATTGTTGATGCTTTTGTAATTGCTAGTTAAAACAAATATGCTAATCAATTTAGCATTAATAGATTATTTGGATCTTTTGGCTAGCTTTTTCAATCTTGATATTCCAATTACTTTATCATGAAAAGGTTAAATTATTTGGTCTTTTTGATAGCTTTTTCAATCTTGGTATTTCAATTAGTTTATAATGAGAATGTCAAAACAATATTAGTTTTTGTAATTCGAACGAACATGTTAAATCATTATAGTTGACATGTTTAAAAACGATTATCTCCAAGTACGTTTAACTCTAGATTAGATGACAACAAGTTTACTGAACATTTCATGTTATCATTTGTTTTAACCCGACTTGTCTTTACATGCTATTTTTTGCCCCCACGCATAAAAGATTCTGGATTCGTTTCTTATCGGAGAAACGAAAGCCACCTTCCGTTTGAATTTGAAACCACACATTGGGGGAGGTTGTTGAGTTGAAACCTCATATGCAGTATCAAAGGGAGACAAACTGGTAATGGTGGCCCTCTCACACGATCATTGATACAATCACACACATGTATATTAAGTAAAAAATATTTGAAAAATATGTAACGTAAAAGCATTCATAGTGAAATCTTTAAAAAAATATGTAAGTATATTTGGTGTATTATATGGAATGATTTTGAGTGGTTGTAAATGAATGAGAGAGAAAATATTATTGTGAATTGATATATTTGAAGAATTACCATTCAATTCTTATAAATTTTTAATAAATTTTAAAATGGGTGTGAGTGGATGAAAGAGAAAATAATGATAAAAGTATAAAAAGTATTATTTGATTGTAAAAAATAAAGAAAATATAATAATTTTTAATATAATTATATAAATAAAAATAAAAAACTCATAATGAACATTTTAATAGAAAAGGTACGATCCAAATTTGATGTGAAAGCCAGATAGATACATTTGTAAGGCTCTAATGTGTTATGGAGATGATGTTAAGAAAATCCAAAAAAAGAACTTTTGTAGTTTTGTAACAAGGTCTTTTAGTAATGTTATTTTATCATAAACTTTATGATAATTTTCTTTTATTAAACATTTTATTTCATGTCAATTATTTATTAATTTATTTTTGAACTAAAATTTTCAAAATGTATAATTATTGACTACATTTCTCAATAAAGCTAGAAATCACAAGTCTTTATAGCACATGACCCTTCCACTTTCACCAATGCATTGATAGAGTTGCACACTACTTGTCATTGGCAATAATGGAGTTGTACTAGTGACATTTGTGTGCCCCAAAAACATATCACAATTTAGCTTTCATGTGACTATGTGAGTCCAGATTATAGGTTAATAAATATAACCTTGGAGATGATAAATACTATAGCCAATGAATACTTTAAAATTAATGTAATAAATCGACAATTATTCATACATGGTGGTTTAGTGTAGTATGATATTTTATATCTTACAAAAATAACGTGTTTAAAATTTTTGTACGTGTAAGATTAGATGAAATTAGATAGTAAAAATATATTATTAAAAAATATAAAGAACGAATAATACTTAAGCTTTTTTTTGTCACTAAAGTCTCTTATTATATGAAAATTATGCTGCTATAAAGAAACTTATTAAGTATTATATTTTTAATCTTTTCCTCTAGAATATAGCAATATAAGATGTCTAATTGTCTACTATAAACAAAATTATTTAAAGACGTACCCACTTCTAGTAGGCCAGACTCGTGATCAAGTATTTAAATTTGGAATTGGTTTTATATTTCTAATATTTTACGTAACATCCGCCGAATTTTAAAATTATGAAACCAAACCCGAATTCACTTTGAATTTTCATACGATAGAAAATTTAATATTTAAAACTTTTATTTTTTATTTTATTGAATCAAACGCGCTAAATATGCCATTTAAGCAATATTGAAAATTGTTTTATTTATTTTATCATTTAAACAAAGAATGATAATTTATTTATTTATAAAAAAATCTTTTTCATAAAAGTATAAATCTTTATTTATCATTTTACAATAAATAACTAAATGGAAAAGACTTATTAAAAATTATAGAGTTATAAAATAAATTTTAATAAACTTATAAAGTTTTATTAGTAACTATGAGTTTTAATTATTGAAAATAAATAATCAAATTATAAAGTTACAAGTTTTATAAAAGTTATAAAGATTTAATAAGAAATTAAGTTGATTAAATTAAAATTAAAGTTTTAATAAATTAAAAGTTTAAATTGTAATTATTCTTTTATTTATTTATTTTATTTAATCTTATATTTATTTTAAAATCATGACACCCTTTTAAAAGACTTATAACTCATCATTTACACCATTTATAACCTATTTATAATCTCAACTATAAAAGCAATGCTTAAGTCTCACTTTTCATTTGCTTATTTACACAAAACTTTCATCATCCTTTGGGGGTTGGGGGTGTGGTTCCGGCAAGGAAACAGATAGGTGTATCCAATTAAGATAACTCATATCATCCGAAGGAGGGTCGTACATTTGTCGGTAAAAAAAGAGTGAGTGCGTGGCGTAATAGTTAATTATATTAACTTTTTGAAAGAGAGAAAAATTAATGTAACTACTCAAATGATTTTAATATGTTTTAAAAAAAGTTGTCTAAAAATATTTAAAAAAATGTCACGTAACAACTTTGATTACTCATATATTAAATAGTATAGATTCGAGAATCAAAGAGCTTATATCTCACCCATATGTGATGTGTATATATAGATGTCCTATCATATAAGGTTAGGAGTTCGACCATTTAGTGAAAAATGATGTAGATTTAAGAATACAAAAAATAAATGTATATTTATATAATTTAAAAAAGCATATTTACCTCATATTACATATTATTGTATTGTTAAAAGTTTTACTGTATTTTACAATAACAAATCTACAATAACCATAAAACTACAAATATAAAGAGTCAAAAAAAGTAAACAAAGGGAGGAAAAAGGGGCACTAATTATTTAACCGCCTTTGGAGCTTCTTTGTAGAAGGCAGTCCGTACACTTTCTAAGTCAAAAAGAAGCATTTTTTTATTTTCACAAAATAAAAACATTCTCATTAGAATCACACCATTTCTTTTCATCCCATATTTCATCGTATTCTGCTTTGTTTTTCAAGGGTTTTACGATCATGTCTCAATCACCACACCATCAATCCATCATGGATAGTGATGCAATGTAAGCATTGCCCTTTTCTTTGATGATTATTGGGTGTTTTCTTGCTCATTTTAATCTGTTTTTCATGGGTTTAAAAAGCTCTAAATCGATCGAATCAGGGTTTTCCCTCTTGCATTGGGTTTGTGTTTCAACGATTCTTGATATGTTTCTTGAATTAGCGTTTTTGTTTTGTTAATGTATGGTTCTGTGGTAACTGCTGGTGGTTATTTGAGGGTTTCTTGGGGTTTAGACCAACATTGATCATCGACTGTGTGTAAGATATGTGTGTATTTGTGTATGTATGCATATAGAATCATCAATTTTAGCAATCCCACGTTAAATGCAAAATTACCCATTTATATTTTTTGATAAAATAGGTTTTTAACTTGTAGTCAGTGATTGGTGTGAAGCCACAACAGTCGGTTTTATGATTATGATTATGTAGATGATTATGATTATGATTTTCTTAAGCAATATATAGGGAGTTGTAAGAAAAATACTTATTGATATTAATGTAAATTTACTTAAACATTATGTTCAATTTTAATGTTTACGAATACTGTTATTTTTTATTTTGTTGTCAATTTTCTTACAACAGGTTGGATGTTTATATTCTTGATTATCTTACAAAGAGGAAACTCAATGCATCAAAAAAAGTTTTTGGAGATGAAGCAAAAGTACCCGCTAATTACCATGGTAAATGAAGATAATAATAGTTTATAAAATAAAGTTTATTTGTGCTTTTATTTTGATCTTTATTCAAAGGATGTAAACTTCATATTGTTTTTCGGCATTTGACACTGTAGCAATCGATGCTCCACGTGGTTTCCTCTTTGAATGGTGGACGGTGTTCTGGGATATCTTCATATCTAGGTACAGACACCACCAAGGCTTTATGGAACCTAGAAGTGAGGTGAGGTTACATAATGGTATACTTGTTCATTTGCATTTGAGTTCGGAGGTCAAACTGTCAAATGTGACGAGTCAAAACTTCAGGCTTAATGTTTTCCCAAATCTTTGGGAATGTGTAAGTTAAAAAACTGTATGGATATGAATAGAAGTCAATGTCAATTTTTTAATTTAAACAATGTTATGTCTGACTTGGAAAGTCAACACGCAAACAGGATCAATGGTTGGTTCCTTTGATTTCTGATTAATATTAATCATTTGAAGAGATGTTTCTTACTTATATGAACACCAACTTACCTAGTGTTAAAATGACAGAATATTAGAGTACAACAACAGCAGCGACAACAGCAAGGAAGTCAACATCAAAGTCAAAATGTCAATAATTTTGGTACCAGAAAGAACACTTGGGTTGCCGAGGCGTCAACCCCAACGAGGCAAGCAGCTCCAAAGGTAGGAAATGGGATTTAAATGTTTAGGAGTTTGCTTATAGTGCACTTATCAAATGAATATATTTCTTATTTTACACAGCATTTGTATGGGGACAATATGGCCATGCTTATAAATCACATTAATTCAATTAATCACCAGCCAATTGAACATCAGAAGCAATCTTTGGTACCTACATTTGTGTGTATCTTTCAGTTTTTACCTTACAAAGTTCCAAACACCCTAAACTTATTACTGTTTATTTTCTAACTTTTTCTTGTGGGACAGGACATAAATAGTATGATGACGTCCTTGATCAATCAAAGTGCTCAAGGGTCTGAGGGTTTACGGAGCGGAGCTCATGGTATTTTTGAAAATAACCCTAATACTCATATATCTGCACTGCTTGTAAATATGTGTTATTTTTTAACTTTAGTAGTTTTACAAGAATGTAAAATGAGGGATGCAAACCATTTTTGCCTACATGGGGTTTCATTCTTAATGTAAAAGACATGGGAAGCTTGATACTTATAAGATTGTAAATTGAGCTTTAGATAATTGAAAATGATTCATTTAATTTCATAAGTTGATTCATGAATCAGCTTCTGTTTCATTGCCCCTAGATGCGTTGGCCACTTTTATGCGAATGTTATGCCAATTGGGCTCTAGACATTTGATCATGATTCGTTCAGTTCGATCATGGATTAAAACTAGATCTCTTCATATTAGAATATTAGATCATTGGAGGTATTGATTTAATTGATCCATTCATAATCCTTGTTTAACCACTTACTTTTTCTTGTTGTATGTTTCAGCAGCAACTGGAATGTTAGATAATTTGCCTTTAAAGGGGTGGCCATTGACGGTAAGCTTAAGTTTACACTGAAATTAGGGGGTGTTTGGATTTGCGTTTTTGAAATGATTATCTGGTTATAATTGATTTAATGTTTGGATAAACAAAATTGATTATTTGGATGTCTAGGGATCAGTTGATCAGATTTGGAAAATTAATGTTCATTCTAGACACTGATTTGATTGTTAAAACTTTAAACCACAAAAGCACATTCAAACACTACTTTTTACAGCTCGTTTTGTTACAACTAATTATCTAAATCTAATTATTCAATATTGTATAACCACATTCAAAACTCACAGTGTAACTCATATGATAATATTCATGGTGTGAATAACTTATCGAGATCAATGGGAGCAGGATGAAATTCGGACTCGAATTCTTCAGCAACAGGGTGCACTACACCCGCCCCCACTATCCTATCAAGGTCAAATCGAGGGTCAAAATCAGCCTCCAAATGAAAGGGAACAAATTCAATCTGAGGGCCAACTTCATCCTCCGATGGAAAAAAAGAGAAAGCTGCCTTTAATATCTTCAAGCGTAGCTAATACACCAGGAACTGCAAATGTTACTGGAGGATTCTCAAATATAGCAGACGCATCACTGCCTCATTCTCCACACAATGATAAGGTGTTTTTAGTTCACCTTGTAATTTTAAAAATTATTTTTAATGTAACAGTACTTATTATATCAGTACTTAACTACTTATCTCATGAAAACTGCAACGTTAAAAAATTAAATACCATTTAATAAAGTCAAAATCATTTGATCTTGTGATCAAAATCAGTAGCATTTTGTTTGTATTTAATGATATTAGACAAACAGGTATTTTTTTACATAAGTACTTTCCAAAGAAGAAATACTTTAACTCCTATTATTCAAATAGAATGGTAGTTTTTTTAATAATATAAGCATATATATCTAGCAGTCCATCTGTTCCAAAATATAGTCCACATTACTATTTTAGTTCTTCCTAAGAAATTGTTTACTTCCAGGAAAGGATAGTTATAATATATTAGTTTTGCCATTTACTCTTTATTGTTCTTATATGAATGCAAGGGTAAATCTAGCATTCTACTAACTAAAAATTGCATTAATTACACATATAATAAATTGAGTATTCTGTTCATGGATAATTGTTTTGGGACGGAAGGACTACATTTTAGAGTTGGTTTATTTTGTTAACTTACTTTTGCAGATTAACATTGACGATTTCATTAATTATGGAGCCTTGGATGGTAACGATAATTCCCTATTATCTCGCATGGGGAAAGAAGCTGATGTGGACACCTCTAATGGTATGTAAATAGTGATTCAGGTCCTATTTATCTTATTATCTATGTCATTTTACATTTTATCTTTCTGGGTCTCATTGGATAATTAACATGTGATGTTGGGTCACAAAGAAACGAAAAATTAAAAAAATAAATGACCAATTTGCATTTCTTTCGTAAATTAGGTTTCACATTTTTGGAAACTGGAAGTATTCTTGCAACTAGTGTCAATTGTTGTGACATCTCATTTAATGGAAAGCTGGTTGCAGTTGGCGGGAAAGACAAAAAGGTCTGTTACCATGACTCTCTTTTGTTTGAAATAATAATATAAAATCATAGGCTAAAGATCATATGGTTTCTTAATAATATTGTAATGCAGGCAAGATTATGGTGCACAAATTCTCTTGAAACCAAAGCTACACTTGATGAACATTCACAAGCAATAACTGATATCCGTTTCAGTCCCTCTATGCTACGCCTTGCTACTTCTTCTCAAGACAGAAGCATCAAAATTTGGGATCTTGAAAATGTGTGTCAGTTTCTCCTTTTCTTTTCCTTTGGTAGAGGTGGAAGGATGGCGGTCATGCCGGGTGGGTAACCATTTGGAACAGGGTTGACTCAAAAAGGATAGTTTTTGGTATGGGCTGAATTGGGTAGGGTTGACCGGAAAAGCTTTTGTTTGTGTTTATAAATAAGTTAGTGTGTCAAATATATATTTATAATTTTGTTGTTTCAGTAATGGTCAGAACGGGTTTGGGTAAAAACAGGTAATTTTATAAGTGACTCCAGACAGATTGGTTCAGATCTAGCTGGTTGACGCAAACTACTTTTTGTCTCTTGTTTTGCACTTCTTTATAAACAATTAGTGTGGCAAATGTGATTACATTGTTTTTTTATTTCAGTAAGACCTTTTTTATGGATAAAATGATTTAGGAGTTTTTATCATTAGTTTGACAAATGTGGTTACACGGTTTTATTATTTCAACAAGAATCTTTTTTATGGATAAACGATTTAGGAGTTTTTTATGCATTAGAAATCCACTTGGGTATTGCTAAAATGTCTAAAAAGCCCTCCAATAATGGTGAAATAGGGGAATCTTGCAATAAGTTATTATGGTGGCTATGGACAAATAGATAATTTTAGCTTGAAATATTGCAATTTTTGCTTACAAACCAAAACCAAAATTAAGTTTTTTCTCCCCTTCAGGAAAACCTCTTTACTTGCTTGCGAATATGTGAGTTTGTCATAGCAGAACTTATTAAAAGCTACAATAGTTCATTTGTTAATAGGTAGCTTTACGTGTGTGTGTGTGTTAGGTAATGAGTTAAAACAGATTCATGTTTAAACTGCTAACAAGTCACTTTTTAGTATGAGTTGTGCTACTTTAGGTTGACCTGCAAACGCTTTTTTGTTCATTTCTAAACGGCTAACAAGTCACTTTTGAGTTGTCTGATGATAGTAGTGTGTTTTAATTTTCTTTGTAATCTGTACTCATGACATATATTACATTGATTGAATTGATGAATTATGATATGCAGCCGGGCTGTTCAGTTAAGACATTCACAGGGCACACTGCATCAATTATGTCACTTGATTTTCACCCTAAAAAAGAGGACCTGATCTGCTCTTGTGATGAGACTGAGATTCGTTACTGGACCATCAAGAATGCTGGTTGTGTTAGAGTGAACAAGGTTTGAAAAACCAAATAAAAAAATAAAAAATTACTAATCACATTTGGTGTTTGTTTTTAATCTTTTTATTATTTAATATGTTTATGAACATTATTTCTCAGGGTGGTGCAAATCTGGTTAGATTTCAATCTGGTGTTGGGAAACATCTTGCATATGTTGTTGGAAAGTTTGTGTCTTTAGTGGATTGGGAGAATCCTCATGCCCGTAGGCATAGCTTAAAGGTGGGTTATTAGTTATTTCACCCTTTTACTCCCTATTGTTTGATAAAAAAAATGGGTTTGAAACCGCCTTGCAACTTGCAAGGATATGCGTGAGCAAGTCACTTTTGTATGGGTATGGTCAATTGATCCGTAACACATTTATGTCTAATAACTAACAAATATGATTACAAAAAATAAATATTTGTAGTAGTTGTATAATTGATTTAGGAGATTGCGTTTCATTAAAAATACGCTGTAATCCCGTATCTTTAGTACATGATTCTTTTAACATTACCAATTTGACTCATTCGAGATTAAACATGACACAAACCGACACACTCATAAGTGGGTAATAAACTGTGTACAAGGATATGTGTGCTTAGAGGACTAAATGGGCAGGGTGAGTAATGGGTCAAGGAGTTCAAGGGAAAGTTTATAATTTTAGTGTGGGTCGGGTTGGATTGAGCCATAAGGCCCATAACACTATTTGTCCACGTCTCTAAAAGAAATACTTTTCAAATGATTAGTGTGCTAAATATATGGCTAGAATTAACTAAATTCTTGTAGTAGTTATCCAAAATTTTGAACTAAGTGGTCTTACGTGGTTGTATTTCATTAAATATGTGGTCCTTTTCCCTTTAGCTAAAATTTTATATTCCCCATTTGATGCATTAACTATTAAACATAGCCCAAATTGACCCACTTATAAGTGGGCTATAACTATGTGAGTAGAAGTGGCAAAATGTGCGGTCGGGTGGGCTGAGTAGTGAGCAGGGGGTGAAGTTCAAAAGGGGTATTCTATGTATTGGTCACTTGGATTGACCTGAAACACGTTTGGTTTGTTTTCTAGTGAATACATTTCTAATGATTAGTCTGTAAAGTATGATTATAAAAACTATATTCTTGTAGGATACAGGTATATTCCAAGATATTAGGACACATGTAAGAATTACCAAAAGTGTACATTCAAATATAGATTTCTTTTCCAAAACTCTATACATGAAAACAGGAGTCAAAAGGTATGTCTTAAAGTCAGTCTTGTCTTACTCTCCATGGTTCATATGGTTCTTGTAATGTTTGGTAAGTTCAGCAATAAATTTTATTACAATTCTTACTTTTTGCGGGAATGCAGGGTCATGGATCAAATGTTCTGTCTTTATGCTGGGATTCTTCGGGTGAGCATTTGATATCATTAAGTGAGGATTTGATAAAAGTTTGGAGAATGGATTTGGGTGGAAAAGCAAACTGCATTCATGAATTAAGTGTTCCTGGAAAAAGATTTCGTTGTGGAATTTTTCATCCGTGCTATCCTTCTTTACTCGTAATTGGTTGTCATCAGGTACAACGATCACACCTTTGTAAAGATCACATCTTATAAATAGTTAAGGTCTTACATGTGACTGGAAACTATATAATACCAATAATAATATAAACTCTAGTCAACTATCCACTTGTTCGACTCATTTAACCGATTAAGAACGTCCTAGTAGTAGAAATGACCATTTTAGCCCTAAAAACTATCGATTACTATAATTCTCATTCCTAAATTCTAATCGTATAATTTTGTTAATGATGTAGAGTATGGAGTTATGGAACATGACAGAGAATAAGATGATGATGGTGGTTCAAGAACTTGTTTCTGCACTTGTAGTATCAAGTTCTGGTATGATAGCATCAGTCAGTCACCATGACAACGTCGTTAAGCTTTGGAAGTAGTTTGGATACGTTTAGTATATGATATTTTGGAGTAGTTAAATTCTTAGTAATATCGTTGAAAAGCCATATATAAGGTTTTACCGTATATTATAAAGCTATTTACACGTTCAATCTAGATTTTTACAAGGTGATCTTGAGCAGTAGAGTAGTATAGTATGAGGTGACATTGTTGAAAATCTTGTAGAGGGTAGTATTCTATACTATCATATTATTCAGATGTGAAGTTTGGGTTGAAAAATATTTATGTTTCTTAGTATCCGTGAAAGTGGGCTGAGCTAGGTTGTTTGATGTGCCACTTTGTTATTTTTCTCTTGATAAATGTGCGATAATGATGAAAAAGGGTTGTCACGTAGTCGATGGTTATTATTACATTTTAAGTAGTGTAATGTGTTTCTGTGAATGTGATAATTAAAATAAAAAAATAACGAGGTGTAGTGTTGTGGTTGGTGGTAAGATAATAAAAAATGAAATAAAAATATCCACTTAGACATGAACATATACACTCACGCCTATGACCACGATCACTCTAACCCTATCATGTCCCAAGGGGTGGTGTCCTTGGCGTGATAGGGTCTCCACTTAACTTATCACATCCCTTGACATATGGTCCTCCTCACCTTAATTTTGATTAGAACTGCATTTATGTTGTATTTCTACCAAGACTTGAAACGCTCACAGAACATAAAAATAATAAGTTTTAGGTTGTTGTGTCTAACTATGTGTGTTGTGTTCAGTGTTGTAAAAATCATGACTAGCCTTCGATTAGTCGCCGGTTAGTCGCTAATCGGAGGTTAGCCGCTTTGATTTCACCAAATCGGAGGTGCTAGGCGGTAGTCGGTCAAAATCGGTCAAAGTCGGACCAAATCATTCTAATTGGTGGTGTTCCGGCGATGATAACCGCCAGATTTTCCCATTCCAGCGCCGGATTTGTAGATTCCGACAAGGATGTGCGACCGGAATGACAGAAAGCAGGACTGTCGGTGATGGAGTGATGGAAGGGAACGGGATGTTCTATTTTAGGGTTAGATTATTTTATTAAGTTTTTGAATTTTTACATTTAACACCCTCAATATCCACCAATTTACAAATTATCCCCCAAACTTGCAAATTATTTCATAAAGAAGTATGAAATTATATATGAATTTGCAAAATTATATATAAAAGTCTGATCCGATTAATCCCTATTAATCCCTAGTCCCCACATCACCGTCCGCCTAGCGCCTAGCGATTTTTACAACACTGGTTGTGTTTGATTGAAAGTTTACCCGTCAGGTTACCTTTGAC
>BJCM01081139.1:0-13414 GCA_018326385.1 Flaveria bidentis | reverse complement strand
TAAAGAGCATGTTATGACTCTGATCATAAAATTGAGATACACTCAGAAGATTGTATCCAAGCTCCTTAATAAAATTTACCTTTTCTATGCTAAGCTTACCATTTGTGACCTTGCCCCTTCCAGAAATGTAACCACCTTCATCTCCTCCAAAAGCAACTGGTCCTCCATCAATCCTTTCAAAGTTCTAGAGTAGTGACCTATTGTCTGTCATGTGCCTGGAACAACTACTGTCTATGATCCAGACATTTTTGTCTGTCTTCAGATGTCCCTTGGCGGGATTCCGGGGGCAACGTCCATTATAACGGGGTCTAAGGGATGACAGCATCTGACGAGGTTCAATGGGCATAGTGTATACTTGTTTGAGCTATTTAGTAAAAATAATTTTACTAAAAATGTATTTAAAATTATTTTTCAAAATTTCACATGTGAAGTTTGAGCGTAAAAAACACAGTTTTTAAATTTTGAATTGGAAATCATAACCGTAAAATGGCAGTTTTCAGCCCTCCCTGAAATCGAATTATCTTCCAAAATTTAATCACTGTTGATTTTTTTCTGTAGATTTTGATTTTATTTCTCTACGCTCTTTATCTTCATGTTAAAACATACGTCATCGTCAATACGACATCATTTAGAGCAATGTCAAATATGTCGGTTTGGAATTCAAAACAAAGATAACATTACAGTTGCCTATACGCTATTAATGAACCATAGGTATTGGCTCCATCAATATTTGGATGGGAATAGCAAAAAAGTGTGGACCTAAGTACAGATGTATAAAAAAACCACTTTGAAAAAAAAACCCGTAAGAAAACCAGAAACTGTTTGAAAAAACCGTTTGAGCAAAATTGATTCTGTAACAGGTTTGTAATACGTCATCAAATACCGGTTTACATGGTTTCAAATAAAAAAAACGGTTAAACCGGTTTTTCTAAATACCCGGGTTTTCTAAAGGTTTTTCTAAGAATATCAGTTTTTCTAAGAAAACCGGTCCAAGCTGATTCGAGCAATTTGAGGATTTTTGATGAAAAATCGGTTTGAAATCGAACCGGTTTGTACGTATTCAAATAAAACCGGTCTGGTTTAAAGACTGAATCGGTTTGAAGAAGAAAATCGGTTTGTACACCAGACATAACTGATTAAATTATGATAATGTTTTTCAAAAACTATTTTTTGAGGATATAGACAAAACTTGAAACCACGAGTACAATTGTTTCTCCGTTTGTGATGTAATTTATTTATAGTACTCAATGTTTTCAGAATCGGATCGGACGTCGAACCGGACGCCTTACTGGTTTGGTGGTCGGACCGGTCGGACCAGTTGGACCGAATTTAACTATATTTTAATTATATTTATATATGTAATTAAATATTTGTTGAAATAAGGGTGTGAAAGGGAGTCTCTCTAAGACTCTAACACCCTTATCCCACATTGTTGTGACAAATGAAATATTATGTGTTTATATGTGATAAGAAGGTGAAAGGTATTGAATGTTTTTATGATATCTTTTACATCATGACCTACCCGCGCGCAGGGGGGGGGTGCAAAAACGGGTTTCTGGCTGGAAAATTTGGGTCGCCCACGCACGAATGCCATTCAAAATAAACCGGGTCCGCGTGAAGCCGGTTTTTTGTTTTTTTTTGCTCTTAATTTATGGTTTAACACCCCGTTTTTACCCATTAAAACAAAAAAATGCGAAATCCGGTCCGGTTCTCCCGGTCCGACCACCGGCTCAGGACGAACCGGCCGGTTCAACCCATCAAAAACGAATCACCCTAGACCGGACCGGACCAGACACCGAATCCCGGCCGGTCCGATCCGGTCTTAAGAACACTGATAGTACTTGTTTATTTATGTGTTACTAAACATTTAAGAATTGATTGTAAACAATATTAAGAGAATTAGTAAAAGAAGTTATAATTATGAATTAGTAAATATATAACATTTTACTTTATTATGTGAATTGAAAAAAAAATACTTATATTATTTTGTCGATGATCTTAACTATGAGAGGCAATCGTGTCGGGATGATGGGTCTTGAGTTAGTCGGTTTTAAATTTTCAAGCACAACTTGACCCATATATGTAATACCTGTGACAACTGGCGGCGCCGCTAATACCACCTTTTGCAGCATCATTAGCGGCAATTTTTTTTACCATTAGCAGCTAATTAATAGTGGCGATATGTCGTAGCTAAATAATAGTGGCGACATAATTAGCGGTGACATGTCGCAACTAATTAATAGTGGCAACATGTCGCCGCTAATAGTTATAGCGCTGAGGACATCATTTGCGGCGACTTTTGTCGCTACTAATAGTAGAATTCCTTGTAATGATGTTACACATACTTAATATCGTGTTTTGTTTGGTTTGTGTTTCGACTTGCAAAGCTTAATTAATATTCACAGAACTAAAAAGATAGTTTTGTTGACGGTAAAGAGTTCGCTTAACGTTTAAAAGGGGAAAATAAATTTCAATTTTATATGTTAAAAGTTAGAGAATAATAAAAAATACTTAATTCTAAATATAAATATTATATACACCCTTAAGCGGGTTACTTAATCCATTTATTAAACAGTTCGTGTTCGATTTAACATATTTATTAAATGTGTCATGTTTGAGTTCAACCTATTAATATAAACATGTCGTGTTAGCCGACCTAATGTTTATTTTACATGTTATGTTAGTGTTTTGTTAGAAATTATCATCCCTAACATGTTCTAAGATAATACAAGCAAATAATAAGTAGAGGTGTTAAATATTTATATTTAACGTTCAATTGCAAATATACGATTACTAATTATTATTTATTAAAAAACACAAACAGTGAAGTAGAATTTACAACCTTATGATTTTACAGAAAAAAAACACGAAGACATAAATTTGAGACAATTCATTCTAGGGATTTTCTTTCAAATGGAAACACTATTTCTTAAAAAACAAATAAACATTCTGTAACGAGGCTTCAAACATTATGACATAAACATAAATAAGGATTCAAACATCATTATAAGATAGTTAAAAAAAGATTCAAACGGGCTTCAACAAACACCAAACACAAATTTTCTATATTATTGTATCAATATGGGCTTTAAACACTAGTTAACCATTACAAATGATTTAAAAAAGGTTTTAGTGAAATGATTTTTATGTATATGATATTTAAATAATATTTTAATTAAATACCCACTATACATAATCTAATTCATTCCTACTTTTATTTTCAAATCATTGTTCATCACAGAACTCAAATATTTACATTTGAAAAGAGAGATATCATCATGTACACATCAAATATCATTAGAGTACAATCTCTTCAGATTAATTAATAAGACGGGTTGACAATTTTTAGAGGTTGATGATGGTTAGCAATTGTGATGCAGTCGGAAACAGAAAGATAGATAATTGAACCTGTTGATTCACGAGATTACCAGGAACAATTCTTCTAACTATCGTTGATTCACAAAGAATACCGATAATCAGGGTTTACACTAACACAAACCGTGATAGAGAGAAAAAAACAGATTTTTCATAAACTTTTTAATGATATTTCATCCATCCCTTACAAGCATATAAAGAAACAAAATTAAAGTCGAATGGGCCACAAACCATAAACGGGCCAAAAACTGGCCCAAACGCAAAGTCCAACAAAATATAAAAATAAGACAAAAATTGAAATAACTCTTGAAATAAGCCGTTTTTGGGCCGAAACGATGACTTAAACCGCCTGCGGCTGTTTGTGAAAACGTGCTCCTCGGTCCAACGGTCGTTTTGACTGGTCCCGGGCCCAAAACGGAGACTTCTAACCCAAGTTATGATCATTTCAGTGAAGTCCATTTTTATAAGTGATATTGGGTCTGCAAAAAAACTAAAATTTGTTCATCCACGCTTGGGACCACATCAAATTGTGGCCCAATAATATTCTCATATCTAACCTTAATATCATGCACGTACATTTTGTTAGATTTTGTCTACTCTCTTTAACATGTGCCCATTGGATTTATCGAGTTGTGATAAGATTTGAATAGTGTTCTTTTTGACTTATGGAAGCTTCAACTTTTATGGGAGACATGCATTCATGAGAAGGTGGCTATTGACAAATGAGCAAGAGATGTAAGGCTATTAGTAAAAAAAATTCGATACATCAATATCACATAAGATTTTACCATTATTTATCGTGTTTCCTAGTTTTTCGCATTTTACATGACGTCATCCCAATTTTCCTCGTTTCCCCATTTACCTCTTCTTTAAAAGCAGGTTAAAAAAATGAGTGGTGGTGCCGATGAATACTAGTGAAAAGACACTGGGTTGTAGCATCTCGGAACCAGGGACGTGGTGTTCCCTGCCACCCCCTATTTTTCCTGGGATTCTCCTGGCTTTTCCTGTCGCCGTTCCCTATCCCCTAAGAGTTAAATTTTGCATGCTTCTCTTCTTCAAATGATATCTAAAATGAGTATACACTTACTAACATGTTTAGTGTGTGAGGTTTTATAATGATTTAAAACATAATGCCTAAATTAACAAAAACAGAATAAAAAATGTATACTGTAGAATTGATATTAACATAAGTCAAACAATTCTATTCCAACAAAATCAAGAAAGTCAAAACCAAAATATTGTTATGCTAGAAAACATTATACATCGATCCTAAGCTAAACGACGGAGTTTGAATCAAACCATAGAAGGGTGGAGCGAAAGTAAGTTATATGTCATTCAGAATAAATATCTTTTTTATACATCGGTAAGCTACATTTCCTTTGGTGCTAAAGAAAGATTCCTTAGGGTAAGATTCCATGGTAATGGAGTAAGATTCCAAGATTAATTATAGGAATGACCAAATACCCCAAGAATCTACTTGCAGAAACACACGAGACAGATTTGTTTATGTTTGTACAATTTGTTTGTTAGATGATAGTAAGTAGAAATCTAATTGGCACATATTGTTATTATGGTTTTGAAGTACCTTTATAGTATTTGCATCATAACCTATTACAATAATGAGTTAACGTTCTAAAAATGGATGCACCGTTGTAACAAGCTTAACACTACAAAAGTTTGTTTTGTAAAACACATTACACAATTCAACCACCATTAAATCATTTGCAAAAGTGCACCTAAAGTGCATAAAATGGTACATTGTTGTATTGATTTTGATGCACCATTACAAACCTGCCCATAGCAAATCCTTATGATGCCTCACTAGGGCTTTGCCCTTAATTTGATCCCACATGCGTACGGGTTAGAGGATTAATCACAAGCGATATACCCCCTAACCCCTACTTCTTTATCTTGATGTACCATAGTAAATGATCGATCTGACACGTTGTTTTAATCAAAGTGTATTAAACTCTACTAAAGATATTTGAGATTTAGAAGTTTAGTGAAAACTAAAGTATGCTAACATAATTGTGATCATAAGTTAAGGATGTAAACTATATATCTTTGAAGTTTAAAGTTAAAAGATCAATGTGTGTAAGTGTTGTATATCCTCTTTTTTCCTTTGAGATATATGACCGAGTGATAATAATTCAAGGTTTAACTGATCTAATTATGTGATTTTAAATCATTGTTAGTGTTGGACGAAGTTACTTTGAGTTGTTTTTATGTATAGGGAATCATAGCTAAAAGATGCACATTCGGGAAGAGAAGAAGCCATAGAAGGAAGTACAGGGGATGAAAGTGCAAATAACAGAAACTATGCAAAAAATAGCCAGAAACCCTAAACTGGCGTATGATACGCCGGGTATGTGCATATCATACGCCGGCTGGTGTATGATGGGCTTATCTAGGGACGTATTAGCCAAAAATTCCAGTGAGTTGGGCGTATGATACGCCGGGTATCAGCGTATCATACGCCGGTGGCCTAATAAATCCTTATTTTCATGGGGTTTCAAGATATTAAAAGATCAACAACTCTAATTCGAAATCCAACTTTTTCCAGACAAATTCAAGGGCTTCGAATGTGTCTTTTGAGTATTGGAAGCCTCCCAATTCATCCCAACAATCATCATTAATCATCATCAAGCAACGATCAAAGGTCTAATGACGAAAATGCGTGGCTAAGTTCGTGTGATTGCTTTCGGGTGGAGAGTTCTTATCAAGTGAAATGATTAGTTGTACTTAGGGTTTTCACATTAAACACTTTGTGATTGAATGTATTTGAGGATTTGATTGATTTAAACAATTTGTTTATAAACAAAGTTATTTGCTTTGTCATCAGTTTTCGGTTTACTTGCACCGTTTGCTTATTGAGAAAAGTAGATAACGTGATATAGATGGATTGATGATCTTGTGAATGAACAAGTCTTAAAAGATTGTTCCTCGGTCATCACTTCGATCAAAAGCCGATATCTTGAGTCGTGTTGTGAAACCCTAAAACATATCTAAGAAACCATTGAACTTGTAGTACTTGAAACACAGAATGATTATTTCTTATTATTTAATCAAATTTGTTCTAAAGTTCATTGCTTTATGCACTTTTGCTTAGTAATCCATTCAAAGTTTCAATTTTTAATTCTAAATCTTGAGTCTTTAGGTTAATCAAGTCACGTTAATTAAACACTTTCCACAGATTCCCTGAGTAGACGATCTTACTTACCCTTACACAATAAAGGTAGCTAAGATCGGTTATTTAACTTGTTTTTAATCGAGTCTCAACAACCAGATCAATATATTTAATAATCTATATAATCTTGCCACAGATACCAGTACTTATCATTCATTTAATGTATCAAAATGATAGATTTACTTCTTATACACATACAAACAAAATTACAAATTCGTTTAGAAAGCATGAGTAGATGACGAGTCTATGTATTGGACTTAAACCTTTTTGTGAATATGTTTGTGTAAATGCATCTGACATGAATAAATATATGTTCGTTCAAGTTCATTTATTTCAAGATAATAACCCGACACGATTGTGAAACTAGATTAAAAAAATTAAGACATTCGCTGACCCCATAAATATTATGCAGAAAATCTGGGATTCCTGACCTACAAAGATAAATTGTGAAGCAATCCATGTGAACAAATGTTGTATCATGTATTCATGTCACTATCAATTTTATTGTGGTAGGACAAGGATTTGATGGAACCTATTTAATTGATTCTCAGGTCCTTGGACTATGAATCAAACTTATAGTATAAAATTGATTTTTGAAATTGTTTTTGGCAAAACATAAAAGTATTGATTTCTATATATGGTGAATATGACAAATCACTTAGACTTTGTCGTATAAACACATGGATGTGCGTTGATAAGGTGTTATTTGTTTAGTGTTAAACATAGTTAATTTCATGTTTTTATATGTTTATGAATATGAAACGATGTTACTTTGAGATGTATTTCTGTTGTAGGTGTTTAGAACTTAAAAAACACAATTTTTATGTCTTAATGTGTGCTAGGAAGATCAATGAAACCAAGGACGTTCATACAAGCAAAGATGAAACCAACGAGGTTCTAGCGCATAGTGCTCCACTACTAGCACATAGTGCTCAATCACCAGCGCATAGTGTTCTGACATCAACGCACTAATTAGTACATTGCAGAAGAAAATTTGAGTTTTGGGAGAAACCCAACGCATAGTGTTTTGACGCCAGTGCACTATGCGTTGCCTTCCAATTAGCCCTCGAATCTTTGGGTTTTCATCATTATTTAATGATAAAACCTAGGGTTTTGACCCAACCTTCACATATGTGATTTTTGGATGTTTCTAAGGCAATTTTGAGTGTGCTTTTCACCATAAATCCACCTAAGATCAAACTCCAACAACATCAATTCAACCTTTGAAAATTGAATTATGTTGATGAGCGGCTAATCCTTCCGTAATCGCTTTCAAGTAGATATTTCTTATAAGTGAAGCAATAAGCTTATTTGAATTGGCATTTTGTTTTGTTCTCTTTTTGACACAAGAATTCAATTGTATGTTTTAATTAACATTAAACAATTAGTTATGTTTAATGATTTTCATTTATCATTCACATTTGGTTTTCTTGCATCGTGAGTAATTTGATGTGTGTGTGAATACTTAATATATAAGGATTGGTAATTGTGTGAACAAGTCAACAAACGAATTTTAAAAGTTTGTTTTACAAGCATCACTTTAATTAAACGATTTTATAAATTTATGTCTATGTGATTTCCAACCAATTCTCATTAAATCTATTGTGGATTTTTAAACTTAAAACTCGAAAATGATCGTTTCAAGACCTTTACTCAAGTTTGATGCTTTTCTTAATTTGGGCTTTTAATTCATATTGCTTTCTAAATAAAAACAAAAAAATATTTGCTTTATGTATTTTTGTTTCGCATTTCAGTTTCTTAAGTATAAAATACATTTTCCACCAATTCACTGTGGAGACGATTATTAGTCACTTGTAATAGTTATAGGTAGTTAAGTATTTCATATTAACTTATTTTTTTATCTAACCATGACAACTCGATCATGTGTCGTTCTTGATCAAGCTTTAGACTTTTTTTACGTTACTTGAAGTTAAATTTTGATGAAGAAAAATATGTTATGCGCCTTTATAATAGTGACATCAAGTAACATGCTACTTATATACCGGAGACATCACCTTGTGAAAATTGAATTTCATACGAGACTTCTGCTAGAAGGATTTGAACGGTTTCTACTACGTAACCTTAAAGATCATAACATGTCACATTGACCGCATATTTCAATTTCTCCTTAAAATATATAATAAAATTAATTATAAATATATTTTTTTGTTGTTTGAAAAAAATGATGATATAAATTAAATTAATCGTTAGATATTGCTTTAAGAAACTATTTAAGTTGGACTTTGAATTTATTATAGATTAGTAAGGAAGATTGGATGGTTTTGTTTGCTTGTTATTTAATACATTAAAATGGTATGTTCCTTTGCTTCATTAACGAAGATATTAACGAAGAAATGTATCGCACTATATATTAACCTCATTACTTTTTAATTAAAAGATGTAAATTTTTAGTAACGATACTAAGTAATTTATTATGCTTCACTTGTTAGAAATAAAAAGTAGATTATTGTTTTTAATCCTTTTCAAATATAATTTATGCTTATAGAATTATAGATAATGAAAACCCTTGAGTTATTTATGTATATGTGTATAATAAGAATAGCTTCAAAGAGAGAAATCATAGACTATGTTCTTTAGGTTTATAGAAAATTACAGGTATTATCATTATATTTAAAAATCACTATAGTCATCCTTTATGTATACTTTTTATAAGATACATCGTATTTGACATAATAACCAAAATCTTATCCTTGTTAAAACAATAAAAGGATAAATGTCAAACCGCAATCATTCTTAGGTTTTTTAGATTTAATACACTTTTTACTATAATTCTACTCTAATAATTATTATATTAAATAGAAATTTTAGAAATAAAATAATTGTACATTAACTTAAGAATACATTACTCCTAAAAACACAATGAAATCTTATAAGCAACACGTTACAATCCTAAATTAATATTAAAGCACACTTAATTTTAACCAAACAAAGTTTGTTTAATCGAACACCATTCTTTAGCCGACGAGCCTTCCTTTGAAGGCACTATTCACTTCCTTATTGGACCGTAAATTAAAAATGACAGTTTATGGAATTTACTCAAAACTATAATCTTAAATGTGTGTTCATTTTATAAATAATCTAAGGTATAAGAAAAAAAAATAGTTCAATAGAAACTACATATATAGCCTGTCAATAGAAATATTAAAGTTAAATTATAGAACATAGTGCTATAAATAAAATGTGCCTACACAAACGGAAGTTTAAGGTAGTAATATATAATTATGTTATATAAAAATCACATATACATATAATTACAAAAGTACATAAATAATCGTAATCATAATATTAAAATAAATAATGAAAAAGTTACAGAAAATATCGGTTTAACATTACAAATAATCTTTTATATGGTAGAAAGACCAAACTATCATCAACTTAACGCAAAGACTTAATGCACATAAATCTCAAGGACAAAATTTATTTTAAAAAACATATATAAGTAATGACTACAGTGTTTTTTAAAGATAAATGATCGTACTTGCATTTTTTATAAACATGAATAATATTGTCTATAATTTTGTCTAAAGATGATTATAAGGAATCTTATTTACATAACAAATCTTAACTAACATAATTTATCTAATCATAACAAAAATACTAATCTAATATGTATTGTTAATATGCCTCCTTATGCTAGACGTCGTATTTGATTCAATGCCCAACTTAAAACATTAACAAAAAATAAAATAAAAAATAAGTGTTTAAAGACTCTGATATTTGTTCTTGTTGTCGGGCTTGTAAGATATCTCTATTATGCTTCAGTCTTTTGTTTTGATTCTTCATCTTCATTTTTCATATTTGTTGTAAATTTTACTATGGTTTTTAAAATATAAGTTTTGTATTTGATTTTAGTAAAATTTGTTATTACGTTTATAATTCAACATCAATATTAGTTCCGGTTTTGTATAACTCGGTGCTTGAGGTCTGATTTATTAAACAGCAAACTTGAGACAAATAGTTAGAAAAAGACAATAAAAGTCTGATACCATACAAAAGAATTGTACTCTACTAAGTTATTATGTATTATTGGTTAACTATTTAAATTATGACTAGAGTAATTACAATGAAACATAATATTATTATAATAATAGGAGTAAACTACTATTTTAGCCCCTGGGGTTAAGGCCATTTAACGCTATTAGCTCAAAAAGAAATCTTTTGACATATCAACCCCTAACGCTTTAGATTTGGTTTAAAAATTTTGGTTTTGTTCCTTAACAATCCATTTTGCTTTCGTTCATGGTTCAAAACGTTATTACAGTTAGTTCTTGTCGTTCGTTAACTCGAGGGCATTTTTGTCAAACTAAATTATTAAAGAAGCATATTCTGCTTTGACTTTTGGAACTTTAATTAAAAAAACAAATAGAGCAAATGAAAATTAAAGAAGCATATTCTGCTTTGACTCTTGGAAATTGAATCAATTAAAGTAAACTGCACAATTCACAAACATTCATTTGAGAAGTTCAATTCATTAATGTTTAAAAATTCAAACATCTGATGTTTAATTGAGAAGGAAGAAATAAACAATGAACAACATTCATTTGAGAAGTTCAATTCATTAATGTTTAAAAAATCCTTTTTGTACTTCATTTACTCGATTGTTCACATCCATTCGATCGGTATCAATTTTTCCAATTGTATTCATGTTGTTATCTTCAAAAACCCTTTGACTCTTATCTTCATGCTTGATTTTGTGTTCTTGATTATGAAGCGAACGATTCTTGTTTTTGTATACTTGACTAAAACAATTGTGTTTTTACATCAAACATCTCCTTAGAGAGAGGAAGAGTAACAAGTCATTATATAAAAGATTCAATCCCTCTCTCGATTTCTTTGAAAATACTAGAAACCCATAAAGAAGAAGATGAAAGCGAACATTTTGTACAAGTTTTTTTTAGAAAGAAGATGAATACGTTTTTGAGGGTGAGGTTAGGGTTTCTATTCTTTTAGTTTTTTAATATTAAAAGATACATTAAACTCTTGTAATGTAAATGACGGAAATGCCCTCGAGTTAACAATAAAAACTAACTCTATTAATATTTTGGACCATGAGTGAAAGCGAAATGAATTATTGGGGACCAAATACAAAATTTTAAACGTGAAGGACCAAATTCAAAACTTTAATGAAACCACATGGACCATCTGTGTAATTTACTCTATATAACGGATAGTATTTCTGTTAAAACTAATAAACTCTTATTTTTCATTTGTCATCTTTTCTTCATTCAACCTGACAACAACTTTAACCATATTTCAAATAACTAACAATTATATAATACTAACATTTACAAGTTAGCATTAACATGATTTTGTTTTTACTCTATTACAACCCTCCAAGATTAATTTCTTACAACATCACAAGTCTTCAAATCACTCTCTTCTTCATCGCTTATCTTTTCCATGATAGTCTCCAAAATCTATTTACGGTCTGTTCAATTTCATCTATTTATGGAAGCGATTTAGAGTTGTTCGATTTCATCTGAGTATGAAGTGATTTAGGCTTGTTGGATTTATAGCGTTGAATGTTGATGTGCGATTTGATTTTTTATTTTTTATTTTTTATTTTATTTGTGATGAGGTATAAGTAAACGAACAAAGTTAACAATGACGAATGATGAATTGTAAAGAATCATGGATAAGTGATTAGTGCCTTGACGTTATCTTGAAGAGCTATCTTTCGGAGAAAGATATTAATGTATAGATGAAAGCACTTATTACCAAAGGGTTTGTATCCGATCCAACCAACAGACTGGTAATACGTCCAGTTCACTGTTCGGTCCGGTTCCGAAAACATTAGACTTTTTGATCGATAACCACATCATAGGCAATATCATCTCATGTTAATATTGTACGAGTTCAGATATATAAAGGACTTGGGGTGTAATTTTAGATGTGTACTTGTTTGTTTTCAAAGCACACATCTTCTAATCTGTTCATGATCGCTGCCAAATGAATTTTTTTTCTGTCTTCTATGTCCAGTTTTGAGCGGCTAAGAATTAAGTTTAACAGTAAACTATTTGAAGTTAGAGTGGTGAAACTATAGTTAAGGTCAAGGTTTCGTTCACTAAGAAATAAACTTGTTCGTGAACTGTTCACGAACACTTACCGAATGAGACTTCTTGTTCGTGTTCGTTCATTAAGAAAATGAATATGTTCATGAACTGTTCACGAACACTTACCGAACGCAAATGAACACAAACAAAAGCAAACGAACACAAACAACTTGTTGGATCAAGAAGAAGGCCGGTGCAACCAAAACCAATTCACTTAGACAATTTTGGTACTACATGCAAGGGCTTCCGAAACTTAGCATGGAACTTCCGAAGGTAGTAGAGTTCTTCCGAAGACAAAGTGAAAGATAAACTTCTAAAGACAGAACTCTACTTCCAAAGTCAAGAGCATGCTTCCGAAGGTCAAGTCTTAGAAGAATAATCTAAAGACCACTTTCGAAGTATGATGAAAAGAAGAAGTCTTCAAGCCTTGGAAGAAGGAGCCTCTTCTGAAGTATAAGTGGCTTAGGAAGTACTTACTCTTCCGAAGTCATTTAACCTTCAGAAGACACTGTTATGAACCAGTGGACACAAGTATGGTCTCTGACACTCACCTGCAGACCTCTGATACTGCATGGCTTCTTCCTAAAGAGCCATGTAGTTGACCATACTTTATTCCACTGTTCACCTTTTATGATAGTACAAGTTACCAACTTTAGTTGGTGACAAAAGGTAAGTCAGGGACATGTCCTGACTACCATATCTCAGATAAGACTTTATCCGAGATACCTTAAACTATAGTCTTGTAGTATAGACTTTAGCTATAGGATCCCAGCTGGTA
>BJCM01081081.1:5044-15417 GCA_018326385.1 Flaveria bidentis | reverse complement strand
TTATAATTTGATTATTTATTTTCAGTATTTAAAATTCATAATTACTAATAAAACTTTATAAGTTTATTAAAATTCATTTTATAACTTTATAAGTTTTAATAAGTCTTTTCCATTTAGTTATTTGTTGTAACATGATTAATAAACTTTATAATTTTATGAAAAAGAATTATTTATCAATCAATAAGATGATTACATATTTACTGTATTTGATCTATTTATTAAGTAACTTAATAATGGAAGCTCAAAATAGGTTCGGGTTTGGGTTTTAACTTGGAAAAATGACGGATGTTACAAAAACCACCGCCGCAGAAAACCATCACCGCTACCGGAAACCACCGAAGGCCACAAGGCCACTGTCGCCACTAGGAACCACTGCGCTAGAAACCTCGACCACTAGAAACTATCGCCGCCACTAGAAACCATTGCTTGCCGAAAACTATCGCTGGCTGCCGCCGCCGAACAAAACCACCTCCAGCCCCTGCCGCCTCCGAAAACCACCGCCTCTGAAAACCACCGTCGGCCGCCAGAAACCACCGCCGCTTCCGGAAACCAGCCAACCTCCACCGCCTCCGAAAACCATCATCAACTACCACCACCGCTCGCCATCACCATCGTAACCACTTTTACATTTAATTGATTCATTTTTCATACCTAACAAACAACACAAAGTAATGATTAATTTATTCCTAAAGGATAACCAAACAGGACAATTGAACGTAATGATTTATTTCATTCTCTCACACATTCCATTCCCTCATTTATTCCATTTCTTCGTTCATTTCATTACATCATACCAAACAGACCCTAAAGCTCTTGGTTTACTCTTAATGACTTCATCAATTGAAATACTACTTGGTTTTGCTTCATTGTGTGCCAGAAAAACAACTTAGGATTGTTAATTAAAATAGATGGGACATTCAATGTAAATGCCAACAAAAGGTTGGGGGGGGGGGGGGGGGGGGGGTTCTATCTTAACAATACGAGATCATCTATCAGTGCAAAGGTAGGTCTCTCTCAGCAATATAAGAGATTTGCTAGACTAAAAATGAGCTTGTTTTCTAAGAATACGAGAAAAATCAAGTTATTTACACATTTTTAAGGTCTATAACATTTTATTGGGATATTCAGTCTCTCATTATTAGAACTTCTCTTATTATTAAAAACCTTAGTTGAGTTCAAAAGAATGACACTTCCATAACTTTGTGAAATAATGCTCATTTTTTAAAGAGAAACCAATCAAAAGAAAAAGGTAGTTAATAATGGGAAATAAATTAATTGATGGCTATTCTGTTGGTAATATTGCTTTATTGGTAGTGAAAATGTTGGTAAATTTAATTCAAACTCTGTATCTTATAGTTATGACTCTCATATAGACATCATATGTGGCATTCATGGTAGATTGTCTACTAGTATGGTTTGTAAGTAAGAGTGTTAGTAATTTTGATTCAAATCTTCATCTCATAGTTATAACTATCGTATAGATATCACAAGTGGCACTCATGATAGTATGTCTACTAGTACAGTATATTAACACCTTGTCCATTAACCTTATACTTTATTTAGGTTAGTGTTCATCAACATCTAAAACCATACACCTAAACCCAATCAAAGAATAGATAGAAGGTTCCTTTGTTTGAATAGAGGTAATTAAGTTAGTTTTGACAAGACAAAGTTTAAATGTTATAACTACAATAGAATAAGTCACTTTGTCAGAATATACAAGCTATAAAAATCTATTGGTGCTTTCTAGATGACAAATTCTTTTTCAAGAGTTATACCATCAACATTGCACACAAACTCATGTCTACTATTGTATATGTGACGTATGAACTCTTTCTGCATTCTTAATTTGCAAAAATTGCTCTAAGTCATTCTAATTTCAAGCATTCCTAATTATGAAGTCGTTACATTAATCGGTGATGGTCATGAAGAAGCTCCATCTATATAACCAGCCATCTCTTTTAAAATTTGTGAAAACTCTTTGAACACTTGAATGTGTTGATTCTTGTTTACAAATTTCACACAAGTACATTCACCTAAAAACATCAGATGTGTTTTATAAATTTACAAATAAAAATTTTCATATAATTTGAAATGTTGTTTTGACTTTTGTTTACAAGCCTTACTTATACTTGTGTTTAAAGATCTTAGAAGCCTAGAAGGTGAAATGACAAACAAACGAATAACTTTATTTGGGTGTGTATTGAGAAAGAGTTAGTTCTATTTTAAGTTTATCCGTTGTTAGGGGTGTGAAGAGGGGACCCACGTTGCTACCCACCTCGGTGACGAACCTCGTAACAGAGAGCGTGATGGGGTGACGTGAGTAGTATCTTGTGTGAAAATGTGAAATGTAATCGTTGAAACATTTGAATAGAACGTGTCAAAACACATATGAATAGAACATCTCAATAAGACTTTCTAACAAATGAATACGAATTGAGCATTTATTGGGTTCGTTTACAAAAGGCATAAGGCATGTTTGAGAAAAACAACTTTTTTATTTTTTTATCTTTTGGAGGGATAAAAAGACCAAAATACCCCTCCAAAAAAATCAAAAGATTAAAATTTTAACTTTTTAACTTTTTTAAAAAAGTATTTTAATTTTTTTACCTCTTCGAAATATTAAAAAATAAATAAGTTGTCGTATCTAAACATGAACACGTAGTCTTTCACTCTTCAGCGTTTTCCATGGGATTGTCGTTCTAAACGTTAATAAATACAAGCATCACTATCAGATATTACCCCTTCTCTCAACGTAAATACCTCCCTCGTCATTCGTGACCTAATCCTCCCCGTAATTCATCAGATTCTCCTCCGATCATCCGATCGGAGTATTGTATTCTCTCGTCGACTGATGATATAATCTTTCGTGTTTGATTCGTGCGCTCAATTCTACTCAATTTCGCGAATTCCGGTGAGTTAATTTCGAATTCATCGTTTTTTCAGCTTCTTCTATTCACAAGTAGGTTTTTGTTTGTTATGTTATCTCTGGATTGTACGTGAATGTGAGTAATTGCTTGCACTCACAGTTGATGAATATGGGATTAAATGATGGACGAGGTGTGTACAAGCTGAATTAGTGTTGATATTAGGATGATCGAACGTATAATCTGGTAGATCGTGTGTGCGTTTACATAGATTACATACATTAGGGCTTGTTGATTTCGTTGACTGGGGAAGTTGACCTGAGTCAACCATCCTGTTTAAGGTATAAAACCTGTTCCTTGTGATTCCTTTGTTCATAAATGCCTGCTAGAAAGTGTTATCCAGCTCCACAACTCCTTTTTCTTGAGTTTTATGACCTGGCCAAGTTGCTTTGAAGATTTCTGTTTACTTGATTTATCAGTGTTTGATTCATTGTTTATAATTGAACAGTCACCAGTGTGTGATTCCACCATTCTGTCTATTTCAAAATCAAGTTTTTTTTTATTGGTGAGTCCAAGTGGCCTCAAAATTCGGCATCTAATGACAAGACTGATTTGATGCAGTTCAAATTTGTGAGATTCTGTATTTAGCTAGTTGTAGAGTGTAAGTAGAACTACCACATTCATTTCAATTTTGTTGGGTTCAACTTTAGTTTAAGGAAACTACTGCTTGATTTTGTAATTGGCTTTGCACCTTAGGGAATTGTGAAATTTGATTTATCCATATAGTGGATAAGATATCATATAGGTTGTTTATGTGAAACTAACTTGGGAGGAGAGGATTAAACACGATTTGCTAGAGTTGCACCTCTTTGAGGGCGTGGTTGAGGATAGAAGTATTTGGAGACATAGGATTAAGATTAAGTATGTTTAAGGGAGGGTTCTAATATGCTTATATACATGTCATAGTTATGTCTTAGGGGTATAGTGTTAGTGCGGTTCCACCATCCTCTTAGTAGCCTTTGCATACGATCATATCATCTGTACGCCCATTGTCATTATGTGTGGATTTCTTGACTCGTTGTATATGGTGTATATAGATGATAGATGAAACACGTGTATGTACTTCTTAATGTGTTTTGTGTATGGATGGCATATGATTTTCATGTATATCATTGTTCATTGTGTGTTTTCTGTCATATGATACTCATTATATGTTGAATGTTTGCCTATGTTCGGTGTCTGCCCGTTGTCTATATTATGGTACATGATTTGCTTCTTATGACATTACTATATGGCTATTGTACATTATACCGTTTAATGCTTTCTTTGTTTGCTTTAAAGCCGAGGGTCTTTCTAGAAGGAGCCTCTCTACCCTTTGTGGTAGAGGTAAGGTTGCCTACATCCCACCCTCCCCAAACCTCTTCAATGGCTTGGCTATTGATGAGATATATTGGGCTTGGTTATGGTTATAGTTATGTTATTCTAAATATATGTATCTCTATTTATTGTGTCAATAGTGAAGATGGATGTGCTAATTCAAAAGGAAAATCAAGTGAGTAGTTATGGTACTAAAGAAATGAAAGGGAGGCAAGTCTCAACCAGTGTTCTTGGAATTAAAAGAGGGAGAAAGGTTCACAAGCTCATGAGTTCTCAACGAATGTCAATAAAAAGGACAAAATATTCTATACAGAAAGAAATACTCAATAATAATAATAGTTCCCAGAAAATATATTTTTCTAGTGATTCTGAAGATGAGAAAGCAATTGTTCGGATCAGGAAGAACACATTAAAACCAAAAACAAAAAAAATAATTAATTCGGCACGAACTTGTGGAATCAAAAGTTTATATGGGAAATCAAAATGCTCCGTAAGTGTTAAAAATAAGGCTAGTGACTCTGATGAGGATTATAATGAGGAAGAAAAAGATGACGATGACGACTTCAATCCGTTTTCACCACGTAAAAAATCAAAAGCTTCAAAACATAAAGGGAGACATGCTAAAGATTGCAGAGTTTCAAATGAGAAACTAAACTCCAAGAACACAGATGATTCAAACAAGAACAAAGATGATTCAAACAAGAAAGAATCGTCACACAAAAAACAATGTGCGACAAGCAACCATTTGGAAGATAAACAGGAGGAAGAGGAGGTCTCGTACAGCAATAAGAGCAAACAAAATGATGTTAACAGCAGCCCACTCAATGTACGAATTCCAAGAAGCCGTCGTACTATGTCTAATAGAAAACTTCTTGAAAATGGTATGTTCTATTGTGACTGGGTAGACGACGATGAAGAAAACGAGTATGCTAGTGAATATGACATAGATGATGAAGAAGGAGAAGATTATGATGATGGAAGTGTAATTTCAACATCAATGGCACAACATGAGTTGCAAAATGTTGAGACAAAAGGAAGTATGAAAGGCTGGAAAACGGAAAATGACGTTGACTTCATAAAAGAGAAAAGACAAACATCTTTTGTGAAATCTTATCCTTGTAAAAGCAGCAGTTCAAATGATGCAATGAGGAAAACAAGAAACAAAGACACAGGAGATTGTAGTTCTGCTTCATCAGGTGGCACTACAAGTACTGCTAACAACATTAAGGTATAGGCTTGTTCTTTAATCCTCTTTCATGTTTATTTGCTAGTTTTTCCTCTTATATTGCTCACTATAATCTAACAGGATCAGAAAGATGGAAATGAGCATCCCAAGTGTCATCAATGTAAGAGAGATGATAGAAAGACCGTTGTTCCCTGCACCAAATGTAATGAAATATTGTACTGTATCCAGTGCATCAGACAATGGTGACTCCTCTACTACTGTTCCCAGTTTTTGGCCCTAATGTGACATGATAATAATTTGCTCATAAATGGATACTATCTGTTGACAGGTATCCTCAGTTATCAGAAGAAGAAATTGCTGATTTATGCCCTTACTGCCGTGGAAATTGCAATTGCAACTTGTGCTTACACTCAAATTTGAAGGTTTGTTAGTTTCTCTGTACACATGACGTGTTAAAAGTTCTAACCTTCTTGTTTTAACACTTTCTACACAGCAAATGTCAAGGCTTGATCTCACTGATGCTGAGAAGTTGCAACATCTTCTCTATATTATTAACTTAATCCTACCGTTTCTAAAACAAATTGGCGATGAACAAAATAAGGAGATAGAGGTAGAAGCACATTTTCATGGTAATCATTAAAAGAAAGCTGATACTTTTTATGTTTGCATAAAACAAAATATTTAGTGGATTAAAGGTGCTCCTTTGTATGCAGGGGTATCAGAGTCTTCATTTATGGTAGGGCAGACCAGCTGTTTCACTGATGAACGTGTCTACTGGTAAATTTTTTTGTTATCAATTCCTCTATGTATTGAATGGCTGTTCTTTTGAACTACTATAATTCTGTGCATGTTGTTTTTATGGAGCAGTAACCACTGTTCAACATCAATCATTGATCTTCATCGAAGTTGTCCAAAATGCTCATATGAGTTATGTCTTAGTTGCTGTCGTGAAATAAGGACTAAAGGTCTTCTTGGTCAAAGAAAAGTTGACTTCAGGTACTTTGATAGAGGTTTTGATTATATTCATGGGGGAGACCCACAACAAGATACTTTTCATGATAATAGTTCAAAAAACCCCTGTGATTCTACTATTGAATGGGTAGCCAGAGATGATGGGAGTTTATTTTGTGCTCCAAAAGATATGGGCGGATGTGATGATTGTGTATTGGAGCTCAAGCGTCTGTTACAGGAAGACTGGATTTCAGGTTTGGTAGCAAAAGCTGAGTGTATATTGAATAAATTCAAACTTGATGAATCAAACATCATCACAAATTCTTTTACAATTGTTGGTAAGATGCATCTAGAAGCAGCCAACAGAAAGGACTCAGATGATAACTACTTATACTATCCTGATTCTAAAGAAGTTGAACTCCTTCGGTTTAGACACCATTGGGCTAAAGGTGAACCGGTAATTGTTAAGAAGGTTCTTGAACAGACACCTGGTTTAAGCTGGGAACCCACAGTTATGTGGCGTGCATTATGTCAACATGTGGATCCAAATGTGAGTTCAAAGATGTCACAGGTGAAGGCTATAGATTGCTTGGCAGGTTGTGAGGTAATTCTGGCTTCTATTATTTGTAGTTATTTCTGCCACCTGTAACTTTTAGGCATGGCAATTTGCCTCTTTCAGCCATGAATTGGTCAACTTGGATTGTGTCTTATTTCAGTCACATGCAGTGATAATTTGAGATATATATCTTTATTTAGTGTTTGTTATTTTTTAATTTTTGCGCTTTTTTTAACTCCATTTTGTTGTAATCTGCAGGTTGAAATTAGTACTCGGAAGTTTTTTAAAGGTTATACAGAAGGAAGGCAATATGTGAATATGTGGCCAGAGATGCTGAAGCTGAAGGATTGGCCACCGTCTGATAAGTTTGAGGATCTTCTACCACGTCATTGTGATGAATTTATCAGTGCATTGCCTTTCCAACTATATACTGATCCAAGATCAGGTTTTCTCAATCTTGCTGTCAAGTTACCACCAGGCGTCCTAAAACCTGATATGGGTCCAAAGACTTATATCGCATATGGAATGGCTGAAGAACTTGGAAGAGGGGATTCTGTTACTAAGCTTCATTGTGATATGTCAGATGCTGTATGAGATTTTGTATTTACCTTTCATACCTAATACAAAACTTGATTTGTGTCACCATTTTCATGCATAATGTGGTGTTTCTGCTGCTGCAGGTGAACATACTGACACACACAGCTGAAGTGTTAATAAGTGATAATCAGAAGTGGGCAATTCAAAGGTTAAAGAAAAGACACACGGCTCAGGATGAAAGAGAAAAGAATGAAACACTTTTTGAATGTGCTGATGGGTCTTGGGTAAAGAAATGTGAACATACTTTAAGCGAGGAAGAAGACTCTAATCATGTTGCCACTATAAACGAAGAGATTAACAAATTGAATCAATCAAGTGGTGTTTCTCTGGATAAGCACAATGCATGCACTTTGCGTGATTTTGCTTCACAAGAAGATGGTGAAGACACAGGTAGTGCTCTTTGGGATATCTTTAGAAGAGAAGATGTACCAAAGTTAGAAGAGTTTTTGTTAAAGCATTCCAAAGAATTTCGACATACATATTGTTGTCCTGTTGAGAAGGTATATCCACTTAAAGCTTGCTAGTTGAGGTTTTTCATACTTCTCCTTGTTCCATGTTTTGGCATAACTCTAGTCTTGATTTGCTTTTAAAGGTTTATCATCCAATTCATGATCAAACATTTTACTTGACGTTAGCACATAAAAGGATGCTAAAAGAGAAATATGGTCGGTATTTGCCAATTTAGCCTCTGCTATGTATATCCATAAATTGTAACTAATAGGATAATTGTGTATATTTTAGGTATAGAGCCCTGGACGTTTACACAAAGGCTGGGAGAGGCAGTTTTTATTCCTGCTGGATGTCCACACCAAGTGCGAAATCTGAAGGTAAAGTTTCTCTCTCATTTTCATTTTCTATAGCCATACCCCCCTCCTCTCTCTCTCTCTCACCCACACACATTGATTGAAATTTTCATGAATGCAAAGGATTTCTTCTAGTTGTCTTGTTTCATGTCAAACCATGCATTAGTAATGACTAGCCTTTTAAGTTGAATTAAATCTCCCTAAAAGCTTGTTGATCCGCTTTATTAAGATAGAATTGCTATTAAGTTGAGAATTTAAAAATCCAGTCATACATCAACCAATTTGGCGCATAAGACAAATCGTCTTCTTGTTAATAAGAAACACCTAATCAATAATAAATCCACCATTGTTGGAAGCTTACATTGCACATTCGGAGGATATGTGCTAATAATCTTACAAACACACTTTTTCTACAAAATAGATGCTTTCCAATCGGACAAGAGTAAACCACGTCACAAATCCTTATGTAAATAGGACATCAAACTAAACTAAAAAGGGCCATTTTATCAAGGACAGTAAATTGTAAATTCATCATCAAGAACGGATGCAGCTTAAAACTCAGAAACATCTAGTGCAAGCCGGGTCACAAACATCAAGATAAAGATATTGATCTAAACACAAAATAGTAGGATCCATTTAAAAACCACAAAAAGAAACCCTAGGTGATATATGGAGGTGATATATCGAGAAGAGGTGATATATAGATAGGAAAGGTGTAAAAGAGAGAAAAATCAGGGCTTTTGCTGTCATGGGAGAAATCTAGTGTCGCCAACTCCCAACAACCAACTCGAAACACCGCCCTTAACATCAACGTCTCAAATGCATCAGCTCACCCTCATCGACCCAACAACCACAGAAAAAAAAGGAAAGTTGAAGGAAGAGATGGGTAAACATAACGACAAGATTGACATCAAGGTTGTTGTCGCCATGGGAGAAATTCATTTGGTAACACATTAAACCTTCTTTCTAACAACCCATTGAAGAAGACATGTTAGGATCAGCGCCTCAACCGCCTAGCCACCGCTGATGATGATGATGGGTGGAGGTGCAACCGATCCCCAAAGTCTCTCTCTAACCTTTGTTAGCCTCTCTCTAAAACAATGTGCAGACTTCCGCATATAAGGCCACCACATGAAGAGGTGGTGAGAAGTAAGGGCACTGCGTTGTTGTGCATGACGCGATACAAACATGTAAAACATTGGACATTTCATTTAGTTATTAACTCATAGTATAATTTCAAACAAATTTCAATTCGGTTAATCTCTAGGTGGTCATCCATCGCCCGACTAGCGCCTAGTGATTTTTACAACCATATTGTCAAGTCTAGTGATCAACTAGCAGATGTATGTACAAAATCTCTTAGAGGTCATCTGGTTGAATGTATATGTAACAAGTTCTGAGCCTTTCTTGAGGGGAGTGGTAATTTATAGATTAGGGTTGATTGTGAGATCCTTTAGTTAAGTTGTTAGGGTTCTTAAGGTTTTTCAGCTCCTAGTTCTGTCTATATATACGTGTACCTTGTATTATAATATAATTTTAGCTTTTACCTTCACATCCTGCACCTCCAAGTGTTCAAAGATATATTTTGTGCTAATGGCAACACAATTACTTGCCATTATTATCTTCTTTACTATCGATCCTTCGTTCTAAAATTTCAACAAATACAAGTACTACATATACTTTAGGGCCTCAAGCTTGTGTTTTCAAATATAAAACTTGAGACCACATGTATATTGTGACGTTTTATTACAATAAATAGCTTTAAGTCGTCCTCAGTCGGTGTTTTTTTATATATACCCTTGTGTTTCCGCATCAGTTTCACAAAAATATACGAAACATTAATTCATGATCATTTTTTAAATAATGTCTTCGAATGTCAATATTTCATTTGTTTTGGAACCTTCTTTGAAGTAAGAAAGATGGGGCAGCCCTTGATGGCTTTCTAATATTCGTCATGGAGTCTCTAGGTTGAATGTTTATTATCCTAGAATTGATTCATTTACAAATAGCTTCACGTAGGGCCCCGGGGGGGGGGG
>BJCM01081070.1:0-20116 GCA_018326385.1 Flaveria bidentis | reverse complement strand
AATTAAAAATTATATAATTTAATAAATTAAAAACCTATTTTTTTTATATTAAAACATACTTTTTTAAAAACAAAAAATTATTAAAAAACAGAATAAACCCAAATTAAAAAAATCATTTCTCGTAAACAAAATATTTAAAAATCACAATTTTTTTTATAAAAACAAAAGTTTAAGAAAAATACATTATTGTTTATTTACTTAAAGTAGTTATTTATACGTAACTATAATCATATTTTATCTTCAAACATGATTTATAATGTATAAGTTTTTATTAATAATTATTTAATATTTTATTTATTCAATCCGTGTATTACACGAGAATAATAAAAATTAATATAATTAATTTTTAATAAAAGATATAAACTTATATTAGTATTTAAATTACTATAATATCGGAAAATCAATATGTAAATATATACAAATTTAAAAATGACAAAAATATGAGTTAAAAAAATAAAAATTAATAAAAAACATTATTTTATTAGTATTTATAGATTAACTTTTTCTGAAATAATCCATTTAGGTTTTGTAAGAAACACAAAGACACAACAACATTAACAAGTCAGAAAAGACGAAAGATTCCTGTAGATAAATAATGGCGGAAGCGGTGCCGTCCTGTACCAAGGTTTCTCCAAATCGAAGAAAAGTTTGGTGATGGGTTCATTTGGGTTTCCGAAAGTCTACAAGAATCCAGACTTCAGGGGAAGCACGACGATGGCCGCCCGACCCGTAACTAAATCGAATCTGGGTTTCAAGAAGCTGATGGAAAGTTTCACTGTGGACATCCATCGAGCAGAAGGCAGGCGACTAAATGTTCCACTGATCGCACCTTTTACCATTGCCACTTCCAAGGTGGAGGGGGTGGAGAACGTGGCGATTCGTGTGGAGCTGAGTAACGGCTGCTGTGGGTGGGGGGAGGCTCCCGTTCTGCCGTTTGTCACCGCGGAGGATCAGAACACCGCGTTGACCAAGGGCGCTGAGGTCTGCCACTTCTTGAAGAACACTCAGGCCATGACTTTGGCTGAGGTGCTGACGGAAATCGGTCAACTTCTTCCTGGACATGATTTTGCTTCAGTAGGTGCTTCTGTTTCAATCTCCACTACTTGTATTTGCAACATGTAATGCAATTGTTGTTACCCTCTTACGATTAACATACCCCCTTGAATCTTTGCTATGAAACTGCTTATCTCTACTTGTGCCTGATACTTTATATATTGTGTCAAACTGTATGCAGCAATGCTGCAAAGATGTCGTGCCTGTGTGTGTGTGTCTGTTTTTTTTGTTTTTTTTATTCTTTTTTATTTTTTACGATATCTGTCATTTGATAAACATTTCTGCGAATTATGTTCTCCAAGGTTAGAGCTGGGATCGAGATGGCTGTGATTGATGCAGTTGCAACTAGCATTGGTACACCATTATGGAGGTTCTTTGGTGGGGTTTCAAATACGATAACCACAGATATTACAGTTCAGTTCCCATCCAAGTAGTTTAAGTTATAACTACTTTGTTGTTGTTAGTAATAGTTTGATGTATATTTGTAGAAAGAAAAAGGTATGTATACCATTATACCAACGTGCATTCCCCCTTTCGCCATCAAGTACCAAAACTTTTTTAAATCCTTTCCAAGCCAATACTATGGAGATTGGAACAAAAAGAATGGCCCAGGGAATGAAACAAGACAAAAAATGTTTAATATTTATATGCAGAAGGGGGAGTACGTTGAGTTTTAACTGTATGAACCTTTAATAAATAGCAAAGCTCAAGAAGATAATGTAATCTAGGTGTTGTGTTAATGTAGATACCTATTGTTTCTCCAATTGAAGCTGGTCAGTTGGCTTCAAGGTATTATAAACAAGGGTTCAAGACTTTGAAGCTTAAGGTTGGAAAAGATTTGAATGCTGATATTGAAGTTCTTAAAGCTATAAGAATGGCCCACCCTCACTGTCTATTTATTTTAGATGCTAACGAAGGTTATACTTCCTTGGAAGCTATTAAAGTTCTTGAAAAGTTACATGGTAAGGTTATCCTTGAAACCATTTAAATCCCGCTCTTCATGCATTTATGTGCCAATAAACATTTTAGGGGTTGTTTCTGCTAGCATTCTGAATGTGATTATCCTGACTTGAAGAACAAATAACCTTTTCTTATGGGTAGACATAGTTAAGTAATTATATGGTTATCTCAATAATTAATTTTTTTTCCAACAACAGCTACTAATAGTACTATCTACTTTTGATTATTTTGGTTTACCCAAACACTAGATTGATTATTTGTAGATCCATAAAATAAAAGGATAGCAAGTTAGTACAATACTTGTATGATTTATCTATGCTAACAATAATTCTCCATAGGAAGTCACTTTTATACGTACAAATATGAAGGAAGCAATAGAATTATAGAAGTATAGAATAGACAGCTTAGTTTCCAGTTACACAAGATTTGTCTATTAGTGTTGGTGTCATTACTATTCCATTGGTCATATGATAAAATACTGACATTCTATCCGAAAGTGTAGTTATTCTTAATGTATTAGGTTCACAAATAGTTCTTGATCTTCTAAGTGCCTTTTTCAGCACTATCAATTTTAGGTTGTGGCATAATGGTTGACATAAAAAGTGCTAGGCTTTAGAGCTTAGTGAGCACAAGGGTTTATAAGTATAAACTAGGACTGTTAGAACCAACCAACCATCATTATGCATGGTTAATCCCATGCACCTTTACCACCCATTGCACTTGTTATTGTTCTATGTTAGTTATCCTTGATTCTTTTTTTCTACATGTGTTTTAGATGTTATGTCAAAGTCTAGTTGATAATCATGTGATCATGGGGCGACATGATTAGGTTTTTATTTTAGTTTAGAGCTTCCTATGTATATCCAATTACTTAAGTCTAGTTGGTATGAAAAGCAAGGAATACGGGTTTATGATTAATATTTTGTGTGATTATTTCATTTGTGTGATGCTAGCTCAAGAGTGGTGATCTTAGAGCCGGTTGATGAATCAAAGTGGTGTGACTATATCTTTGAAATTCAACAATTGTAGCCTTTCGTTTAATTGTTGTGGTGTGCTTGTATCCAAGAATTAATTGGAGTGTCCTATACTATTACCGAATACATTGATCCTATTGTTGTTAGGTTTCATTATACTATTAGCATGTGTTGTATATCACAATTGATGTATATCCGATGCATATGAATATACATGCATATATTTAAGAGAGATTGTTTTGAATGGTTATTGTATATCGAGTCCTAAATTAGTGGGAGGTTTTATCCTTGTAATCCCTATTTAAAGGGTTCATGATTTTCGAATTTAATCAAGGAAAATTAATACCATAAACCACTTTTATGGTATTAGAGCCTCGGTTCTGAAAATCTCCAAAAACTAGAGCCCAAGCCATACCCTTGCCTCGTCCTTTCATCTGTCAGCATGACAAAGGCTGACAAACCTGAAACAAAGGATGACAAACCGGAATCTTCATCCAAAGTCAAAACCACGACCCTACATCCCGCCTACTCAGTCACAAACATCCAAACCAAACTTAGAACCCTCGATGGCACCAAAGTCACGTACTCCTCATGGATCAAACTATTTCGCTTACATGTTGTGGCTTACAAGGTATTGAATCACATCGATGGTATGCCGGCACCATCAACTACGGCTGCCAATTATGCGGACTGGAAGGAACTCGATGCTCTAGTTCTGCAGTGGATATACAATACAAAATCAGACGATCTCCTTGTCAGAGTATTGGAGTCCGACTCCATTGCTAGGAATGCTTGGGTCAAGTTGGAGAAGATATTACTTAGCAACAAGAAGGCTCGGGCTGCCACCCTGGAGACAAAACTCTACAACCTGATCGTGGCGGCTTGTTCTTCCCTGGAAGACTACTTTTAGAGACTCAAGGATCTCGCAAATCAATTGGAGGATGTGGGGTATCCTATCGCCGAGAACAAACTCGTTCTCCAACTCATGCGTGGGTTACTTGCAGAGTTTGATACCATCGTCTCCCTAATTCATCAACAGGATGCGGATTGGGACCTGGCCCGAGCCATGCTAAAAGACGAAGTTATCCGTCTTGAAGCCCGACAACACCCAAACTCCTCGGTTCTGGTTACCTCCCAGTCCACCCCTACGCAACCTGATAACAACCCTAACAATGGCATGCCTGCCGCACCCTTCTACAGCCGGGGTTGTGGCCGGGGTCGAGGTCCTAACCGAAACAATTGTGGTGGTTGCAGTCGAAGCAGTGGTTGATCCCAATAACTTACCGCCCCACCATGGGCTTCCTCACAGGCCCAACTACTCACCATAGGCGTGGTGGGCAACTCCCCCATACCCTTATCCCACATAACCACAAAAACCTTGGTGGCCCGGTCCACAAACCCAAGCCCCCCAACTTGCCACTAGACCTTCAGTCCATCTATACACCCACATCAACCAAACTTCATCTACAACCCAACAGGCCCAATTCAATCTTCATGATCCAGCGGGCCAGACACAGGCCGCCGGCCCAACCCACTCAACCTCCACAACCGCCTAATCCTGCTCCTCCATCTAATACCCATCCTATGCGCACTCGGTCCAAAACCGGGACCACCACCTTCCTCTCCCAAGCACAACTTAGCCCAACTCCCATCTCTCCGGTCCCATCGACCTATGCCAAAGCCTTTGCCGATCCACATTGGTTGCATGCCATGCAATCTAAATTCACCGCATTACAGGAAAATGGTACTTGGGTTTTAGTTCCACGACCGGTTGATAAACCGGTCATCCGGTGTATGTGGGTCTTTCGCCACAAGTTCAAATCCGATGGGTCTCTCGAAAGATATAAGGCGTGGTTGGTGGAAAATGGTAAATCGCAGACGGTGGGGATTGATTGCGAAGAAACGTTTAGCCCCGTTGTTAAGCCAGTTACGATTCGCACGGTCTCATCGTTAGCTGCTTCCCGGTTGTGGCCTATACACCAGCTTGATGTGAAAAATGCTTTTCTTCACGGGCATCTCAACAAAACTGTTTACATGCATCAGCCACCCGGGTTCGTGGATTGCCGATATCCCGACTCAGTATGTTTATTGAAAAAGTCACTCTATGGCTTAAAACAAGCCCCCGGTTCTTGGTACACACAGTTTGTGAACCATATCATATCTCACGGTTTCCGTAGCCGTACGTGTGATAATTCCCTTTTCATCTATGCAAAGGATGGTCAAATGGCTTATCTACTTTTGTATGTCGATGACATTATCCTAACCGCATCTACCGACTCTCTTTTACATGACATCATTCGCACACTCTCCAACGAGTTTGTGATGACAGACTTGGGTACATTACATCATTTCTTGGGAATTCAAGTTTCACATAACTCCAATGAGCTTTTCTTATCACAGACCACATATGCGAAAGATATTCTTCACTGGTGCTTCGTGCAAACTGTGTGCTACACCTGTGGACCTATCAGCCAAGCTAAGTGCGTCTGAGGGCCCACTCTTTCATGATCCTATGCCAGCTTGGCCGGAGCATTACAGTATCTCATGTTCACTTGTTCGGATATCACGTATGCTGTTTAACAAGTCTGCTTGTTTATGCATGAACCACGTGACCCGCATTTTGCTTTTATGAAACGGATTTTACGCTACTTACAAGGCACCCTAGAATAAGGTCTCCGTATTATGAAATCAGGTACACATTCATTAATTGCCTATTCCGATACTGATTTGGGCGGTTGCCCTGATTCCAGACGATCCACCAATGGCTATTGTGTTTTTGTGGGTGACAAATTTGATATTGTGGTCATCGAAACGTCAAGCAACTATCTCTTGCTCTAGTGCTGAAGCTGCGTATCGCGGTGTCACGAATGCTGTTGTAGAAGCAACATGGATTCGCAATTTTTTATTAGAGCTCCGAGTGCCGCTTCAACGTGCATCTGTGGTTTATTGTGATAACGTTTCAACAATGTATCTATCGGACAATCCTGTTCAACATCAACGGACGATACACATAGAGATCGATATCCTTTGTTCGTGAGAAGGTTCGGGTTAGTCAGATCCGTGTGTTACATATCCCGGCCTCTCTGCAGTACGCCGGCATATTTGACTAAGGGCATCTCTCATTCGTTGTTTCAGTCCTTTCGTTCCAGTTTGAGTGTGTGTCCTCCTCCAGCTAAAACAGAAGGGGAATATTAGCATGTGTTGTATATCACATGTGATGTATATCCGATGCATATGGATATACATGCATATATTTAGGAGATATTGTTTTGAATGGTTATGTATATCGAGTCCTAAATTAGTGGGAGGTTTTATCCTTGTAATCCCTATGTAAAGGGTTCATGATTTCTGAATTGAATCAATGAAAATTAATACCATAAACCACTTTTATATACAACTCATGTATTAGAAAAATGGTCTTTTTATGCTACAAAAAATTCTATTCTTTGTTAGTGCATGGTGTATCAGGTCTGCTGGCTTTGACTGTATTTTTTTGTACCATAAGCATTGAAACTGTGTTACGAGTTGTTATTAATTGCCTTTTTGTGAACATAAACTTAAAGGTAGCGTTTGGTATGCGGGAATGAGGGGCGAAATGGAATGAACCATTAAGGGTGAATGAATAAAGACATGTTTGGTTGGTGGAGGTAATGGAATGAACCATTACGTAGTTGATTCCATTCCCTCAAATTCATTCCATCCACTCCACCTTCTTTTTTTTCATTCCATACCTTCTTCCATCATTAGTCACCAACACCACCCGCCACAACAACCACCACCGACCACCAAGATCACTCGTCACCAGCAACCACCACTACCCCGAGAACACTACCGTTGGCCACCACCGCCACTGGAAACCACTGCTGGCCACCACCGCCGCCGGAAACCACCGCCGGCCACCACCGCCGCCGGAAACCACCGCCGGTCACCACCGCCTCCGAAAACCATTTTTACATTTCATTGTTTCGATTTTTATACCTAACAAATAAAACAAAGATAGGATTCATTTATTACTAAAGGCCAACCAAACGGAACAATGGAATGCAATGATTCATTTCATTCTCTTATCCATTCCATTCCCTTATTCATTCCATTTCTTTGTCCATTCCATTACCATATGGGTCATGGGTAGTCTACCATCAAAACATTTTTTTATTCTTTTGTAAAGAATTTTAATGATTTCATAAAACTATTTTGTAATAATAATAATAATAATAATAATAACAACAACAACAACAATAATAATAATTATAATATTAATTAATTGACTAATTAAATAATAATAATAATAATAATAATAATAATAATAACAATAACAATAACGATGATGATGACAATAAAAACAATAATAATAATAACAATAACAATAATAATAATAATAATGATAACCGGCAAACCGGACGTATGACCATGGTCTCATGACCTTCCACTGGACCCATTTCCTATCTAGTTATTTCTCTAAACATAATCCATTTGACCCATTTGAAAGAATACATAAGCCAAATGCACCTATTTCTATGTAAATTGTTAATTCCCGCTCTAATGTTATATTCATGTCATATATTTTCAGAAATGGAGGTGACTCCTATACTTTTTGAGCAACCGGTTCACAGAGAAGATTGGGAAGGTCTTGGCCATGTCACTCGAGTCGCCAAAACTAAGTACGGTGTTTCTGTCGCTGCTGATGAAAGTTGTAGAAGTTTAGCAGATGTTAAGCAAATAGTGAAAGGACAACTTGCTGATGTCATTAATATTAAACTTGCCAAATTAGGTGTCCTGGGAGCTCTTGAAGTTATTGATTTTGCCAAAGTTTCTGGACTAGATCTGATGATTGGTGGTATGGTTGAAACTAGACTTGCCATGGGCTTCGCAGGCCATCTTGCTGCTGGTTTAGGGGGCTTTAAGTAAGTGAAAATATGTTTATATAATCTCTCGCTATAACAAATAATTCATTTTGTTGTGTAATATCATGAACATGTGTCGAAACTGTGCCATGATATTTGCTTTTAAACCTCCAGAATAAAAAAAATCGGCTTAAGATTCTAAACAAATGACCTAACTCTCCACACAGACTGTAGAAATTAGTTAGATATCAAAGTTTCTAATGCACATGATTTTAAGTGAGCATTTTCCATTCTTTGTTGATTATATATAGTATACATCTATATGAGATTTCCTTGTAATACTTATTCCTTTAAGTGAACATTTTCCGGTCTGTGTTTCATCTATTTTAATTCTTGAAATTTTTTGTTTCCTAATGCACACGATTTTATGTGAGCATTTTCCATTCTTTGTTGATTATATATAGTATACATCTATATGAGATTTCTTTGTAATGCTTATTCCGTTAAGTGAACATTTTCCGGTCTGTGTTTCATCTATTTTAATTCTTGAACATTTTTTGTTTGAAATATCTTAAATAGATATATCGACTTAGATACCCCACTTCTTTTAGCAGCAGATCCAGTTTTTGAAGGTTATGAAGGTAATTCCCACCTTTAATTTCTTAAATTTTTGGCAAAAGAAAAGCTTTAATTTCTTGAATCTGTAGGTAAAACTAAAATCAACTTATTGTTGTTTCTTTGTATAGTCTCAGGTCCAACATACAAGTTCACAAATGCTAGAGGCCATGGTGGTTTTCTACACTGGGACAATATCTCATGGTGAGTTCTGCATATTATATTTTTTGCTTTGTTTCATCTTTGATGGGTCAAATGATCCATGCCCTTTGCTTTCCTAAGTCTGAAACAATTTAAATGGGCAGAACCTGTTAAATAGTTTGGAAGTCATTCCAACATATCGAAAAATATTTAAAAAACCTCGTACATTGTTTTATTTAAAAAAGTTGGATTACTAGTTTATAGTGTTTGTGAAAATTCATAGGCACTAGTCGGGCAGTGTGGTACCGATTAGCGATTAATCAGGATTAGTCGAGATTAATCGGTTTGGAATTTTTATTTATAATTTTTAAATTTACATGTATATATACACATTTTTATGGGGGAGGGTTTCAATCAAAATTATGTTATAATTCAAAACCATGAAAATTACTTGTATACCATTGATCTAATATTAATTATGACAATTTAGTAAATAACTCAAAACTAAAGGAGATAAGAGCAAATTTGTAACATGAAAAGTTTAGTTATGGAAATCACTATTAAGATTCGTACTTTCACTTTTCTCTCTCCTCCATTATAAATTAAGTTTTTTTTAAACAAACATTTGAATGAAAGTTCATTGTCATTTTAATTAACCGACTTCATTTCAGCATTATTTTCTAAATCATGTTTAATATACTACAATAATTTTACATATATGTCACTTACATATATGTAACAATGTACATGTAATTAAAATAGGATGTGTTACGTATACGCAAAACCAGGTTCATTTAATTTCGTGTCAATGTGTTACATATATGAACATTGTATCATGTAACATAAAAAAATATAATTTGAATATTAAACTTATGTGATTGAAAAAAGATATCCTAGAATCTCAATTAAAACTTTAACTTATTTACACATGTCACGTGTATATAAACAAAAAGGAAAATAAAGCATATACAAATTCATAGACAATGCAAAGTTATAGTCATCGAATTGTTATATTGTGTGATACGTATTTGTAATCAAGGAAATAAATAAATAAAGAATACATGTAAAAGCAAAGCTATATTCAACAGTGTTCGGCTTCTTCATTGTGTTTTTTATCGTTATCATCTTCTTCACCTTTTCACTGTGCTTTTGGTGGTCATCATCTTCTTCGATGATCATCACTGTTTTCTTCAATGGTTCATCATCGTTGACCTATCAACATCATATATGTGATCGAGTTCATTATCATCATCTTAATCTTTTTCATCACCATTTACTTTGATGATAATTATCATTTTCTTCTATTACACACATTATTAACAAAAAAGTCAAAAGTTAAGCAAACTATACCGCTGACACGCACACGCACGCGCACACACACACATGCGTATGTGTACGCGTACGTGAGTGTGGAGTGGACATGGTATTAATGCATATTGCAAATAAAAGAAATTATATTTAGTTTAAACAAAAACAATAGAAATAAATAAATAAACCCCACACTCACCTACACTATTGTTTTTTCTTTATATATTCTCTTTCCCTCTCTCGCAACAACCAACAACCATCTATCATCATTGAGAATTAAAGAAAAATGAGGGTGCTACTCACCAAGGATACCACCATCTGTTCACTTCGCCCTATTCGACCACAAAACCAACAATTATCCCTCTCTGCCATTTAACCTGGTTGAGCATTCGTACACTGACATGGTCTTGGAGTTATGAGGTGTTGCACAAACTACATGGAAAAAAAGTTGAATTGTAGATGAAGAGGTTCAAATGATTTATTTACATTGAGGGTGAGTGAACCTGTAAGCTTACTTGCTTCTAAAAAATTGATGATGTAGACAATAGAGAATGGCAATGGGCGGTGATAGAAGTTGCTGGAAAAGGCGAGGGGAGGGTTCTTCGAATTAGGTTTTGGTTTGATTTTTATGTTATACAAGGAATAAAAGCATTGGCGAGGAGAGGGTTCTTCGAATTAGGTTTTGGTTTGATTTAAAGTTATACAAGGATTAAAGGTATTTATAATGACTTTCTTATCTCCATAAATATTCTTACACTATAAGAAAAATATATACAAATCTTCATTTTCATTTGTAGCATCTCATTCTCCCTAAATATTTAGGGAAAACTAAAGTGAATCTTATTCAATTCCTATATTTTATGTTTATTGGGAGTGGAATAAAGAGAAAAAAATTAATTTAATAAACAAGCATTATTATATTTAGGGGTGTGTGCGGTGCGGTTCGGTGCGGTTAAGAGCGTTTCTGAAACCGAAACCGCAACTGCGGTTAATACAATTTTCAAAACCGAAACCACAACCGATACTTCAGTTAATCACACTTCAGTTAACCGCCGGTTGTGGTTAACTTTGGTTAATTTCGGTTAATTAACCAATCTTTTAACATATGTTTTTTAAACTAAAATTTTAACTAAAAATTATTATCAGGCTATGTTTGTACCAAATTTATAAGGATGGTTTACGACAAAGTTTGTTGTTATAGTCCCATCAAAATTTAAACCGAAGTCAAAGTGTGCATATAAAAATGTGTGCACACATCTTACATTACTTCTATTTATTTAGGGATTCATTCTATATATTATGGAATCCCACTATGTAAATATATCTTATAGTAAATTAATAAGGTTAACATATGAAATTCTAGTAAAATCATGAGTATTCTAAAATTTTACACATTAATATCATTCGGTTCGGTGCGGTTAATTTAGTTAATTTGTACATCAAAACCGAAACCGAACCGCAATATGCGGTTAGTTGTTTATGCCTTAACCGAATCGTCAGTTAATTGTTCGGTTCGGTTAATTCAGTTCGGTTAATGTGGTTAATTCGTTTATGGTTTGGTTAAATCGGTTAAGTGCTCACCCCTAATTATGTTATATGGGGGATAAATGGTGGGAATGAGTTGCGGGAGTTTTTTAGAAAATAATCAAATTTTAAGAATAAATGTAAATTTTAGTTAAATTGTAGGAATGTGGATAGAGAAGTTGTGAATGCTATAAGGGGGTTTGCGGATTGATTAAATTGAATGTAGCAGTGGGGATGACTAGGTGGAAATTGGGATTATCGTCGGTGATGTCATTGGGAGTATGAAATAGGCGATGAATAGAAGAAATTAGACTGGCGTGGGCGGGGAGCGGAGAGTTTATATTTACTTATATTAAATGACTTGTAAATCATGGTTCAAAGCTTGTTCCTAAAACAAAATGAATATAATATCCTTTAAAGTTAATCGAAAATATAAATGCTATCAGTGAGCTAAGCGAAAATATAAATGCTATCAGTGAGCTAAGCGAAAATATAAATGCTATAAGTGAGCTGGATTTAAATGACAAAAACTGGAAACTATAATGTCTTTCAGGCAAAAGAAGTGCTGTAAGTGGCAAACCTAGCCAACCACAAGATGAAAACCACATAATTGATTTACTCTATTTAAAATTTAAATTTTTGGGTATGCTAAACCCGATCAGACTAATTTTGACGAGCACTAAAGTACTAAATAACTACTACCAAATAACTAGCAAATTTTCTATAGTTTCGAGAAACACTGTAGCATGTAGAAGTATGAGAAAATCAATTTTGAAACTATGAATATTCAAATCGTTTTTGTTTGGCAATAAAGAATGTACATATGCTGTTAGAAATCTGAAGTAAATCGATAGCAGATGTAAGTGCATTGGAAGAAAGATGATGGATGTTTGTTTCTTGTTGGCGGGTGGTGGACAGTACTTTACTCTATTGACCATCTTATTTTAGAAATTTCTGTTGTGTTAATAATCATTAAGAATTGAGCGTCTAAAAGAGTAAGACATTAGTTGATAGTTGTTTTTAGGACTTTAATTGACAGTTGATATTACCTTGGATTATTAACAAGTCACATTCATGTTGCTTTTTCATTCTTCAAATAACATTTTCAAACTTTTTATTTATCTTTGCTTCTTATTTTCTTTTCTTTATCTATTTTTGTCTTTTATATTATGTTGTTTGTTTATTCCTTTTAAAGCTGTTATTATCTATGTATTTTTAAAACTGTTTTTTTATGTTTATGGTAAATTATGTCTTTTATGTGTATATATAGTCAAAATAACATGAAGTGATAACAAAGCAAAAAAGAACGATTAAATTTAATCACAAAACCTTTTTTGTAATTATATATTTTATATATAAAACAAAGTGAAAGGACAATTGTAAAGTTTTTTAAAGACGACCTTGATTGGCCTGTTGAAAGCGGAGGGCTATACTAGTGGTAAAAAAATATGAAAAAACAACCGGTTAACCAAATCCATTCTGGAATTCTAACCGCAAGCATAACTTGTATTGAAAATTAGTTTCTAGTCGATCACAACCGTTGGGTTCATAACCAGTTTTAAAGGGTCTAAAATTTAATTAACCGACCAGCTAGAAAAAATATGGTTGTTCATCTAGAATTTGGCAATAACCATATTGCCGTTTGTTTTAATTTCTAACCGTATTGGTGTGTATTTGTTTAATGATAACACAATTCTAGGTCTCAAGTACTTACACAATTCTAGGTCTCAAATACTTACACAATTCTAGGTCTCAAGTACTTAAAAACGCTCAAAAACGCAAAATGCTTACGAACTTTCAACTTTTAAAATGCTCAATGGCACACTCAAAGGGGCATAAGATGTCTTGGTGTTAGATGCTTCCTCAGTGAACCAACCATGGTGAGGATGCCACGGGACAAAAAAAAATTGAAGAAAATGATTTATTTGAAATGTCAAATAGTTTGTATAAGGCTCGATGCAATTTTTATCACATGTTTCTCAAACTTGAGTTCAACACCACTTTTGAGGGCTCATTTGTGAAAACATGCAAACCGTTGAAAAACAATACGGCTGGTGCTAAAAAACAAATGTTAAACGGAGGCATTTGACATCAACGTGGATCATGAGAGAACGTGAAGATTTCTTATTCAAGAAGTGTTGCCTTATGATCATTTTGTTAACTGGTTGGCAAGCTTGACTCAATAAAAACTCTATGTAAGTCACACTATTCTTAGATATGATTGTTTAAAAATATAAAAGAGCGCTATAAAACATTAATTAACGGTCTTGAAAATTTTAAAAACCAAAAGTTGGTTACCGATATTTGATTGGCTCCACATGGTTTACCTGGTTGGTACCGTTGTGTTACTGCACATCAAGTTAATCTCAATACATGGAGAAAGATGAAGAGTATTATAGTGTTATTCAAACTCATAAATTACAACATCATTTTTGGTCAATACAAATGTTAGTTCAATAATATGTATAGATTTGTAACGTTACTTTTTTTAATTGTTGATGTGTTGCAAAGATCATTAATTTGGTTGTGTAAGATAGACCGAATGTTTCTCAAATTGCATAATCAAAAGAAGCTTATAATGTGTTATGTGATATTTTTTCTTGTAATAAACAAAATATATATATAAATAGTGTCACGATACAACTTCTCTTCTTAGGCCTAGATGAGAGTATATTGGACACCCAAATGTAGGGGTGTGCAAAAATAACTGAATTCGAATCCGAAATATAAAAAATCCCAGTGCAAATATTCAAAAAGTTTTGTATATCCCAATTCGTATGGGCTTTTTGTAAAATTTTGGATATTCGGTCTAAAACCCCAAGTCAAACTAAATTTAGGACCTAAACTCTAAACCCTAAACTCTAAACCTTAAACCCTTTTCCTAAACCCGTTCTAACTGTCCAAGAACCCGAATATAAGGAAAAAGCCCAAGTTCTATTTAAAAAGTGTTAACAAAAGAAAGTTCAAGAGGTGTTAACAAAAATAAAAGCTCAAAACATTTAGTATTTAAAGGGAACCTTAGCCACCCTTACCCATTTTTGGAGTGCCTTGCAGCAAAGCTTTTTGGTTCTAGAGATAGATGGCGCCATTCTAGAAAAAAGCTTGGATTTCACATAAAAGGTCAAACTTTATGCTTTCATTATCGACAAAGGGCCTAGATCTATGTTTATGGGTATATTTCTATCGAGATCTCATAATAAAGTTTCCACTTTTTACGTAAGAGGGTGTAGATCTCGGATTTTGAAGCTTATTCTAGGGTTTGCTCCGCATCATCGACAAGGTGAGTTTAAGATACCCTATATTAAAGCTTTTCAATGATCGTGGAAATAATATGCATGCTTAAGCATGTTTTACTCCTAGATTTATGGTTTTTATGCATAATATTACCATCTTTATTTCTAAGGTTTATAATACCTTACTCCATATTTATGTTCAAAGTTTATGCCTAAATCCTACAATAGCTATTAATTTTACTGTTTTTCAATGATAGTTAATGGTATAACTATGCATGGTTTCTATAGTATCGCACTTGTCAACTATTGTTCACTATAGCTGTTGGATTATGTACCGGTTCAATTAATTAACGTTGCCAACCGAGTTATGACCCGTAAGAGTTACACCTTGGACAACAAACGTTAAAGTTCAGTTAATTAATTAACTGGCGTCTACGGACCATAACGAGTTTTAATAATTTATAAAAGATATAAAATATTTAATTAAAACATTTAAGTGTTAAATGATCTGTTTCGGGTTTCAGTTGTCTCGTGGGCTAATATTAATCTAACCGGGTCCGGGGCCCGAGAGTAGATTAGTATTAATTAAATAATTAATTAATTTTTAAACCTAATTAACTATTATATATACATGGACAACAATTCATGGAAGAGTAACTTTTCAATTAAAAAACAGCCGCAACAATAATTGAAAGCAATTTGATTGTTTCTTCTGTACTCAAAGAAAATTACAATCAAACCCCGTCACCACTACCTTGTTTATCTGTTGAAAACCACAATCGTTGGAATCCCTTTGGGCTTGTGCGATTGTCGTGGAAATCCGATCGTAACGGTGAATCCCGCCTCTTGAAGCCGCGACCACCGTGTTCCCGTTTTGTGTTTGTTTCTAGCAATTGTTCGTTGAACCCTCCGTGTCTCAGACGGTTTATTATTAACCACAAAGGTATATTATATCTTATCAGTAGATTAGTTATATTATGTGTTTGCATTATTTGTAACTAGATCCTGTCAGGTTCACAATTGGCATTTAAGTTATTTTTACTCCGCTATGTTAACTATTATTAATCTGATTAATAATTTTCAAAATCGTTTTGATAAAATAAACTTAATTAAAATACCACTTAATCCAATAGTTGTATCAGAGCCACGCTTACAACATGCAAATCTGATTCGGTATTTTAACCGATTACAAATCACAAACTTTAAAATTGTATAAAGTTTCTGATTTGTATAATTTAGGGCAACTTATTTGTTTTGGTTAAATATTTATTAACCAAAAGATTACTCGGTTTATTTTGATTGTGTTTAATATGTAAATCTGGCTAGACCTTGTGATTGTATGGTTATATTTTGGTTTTATTTTGTTAATTTTGTGTTTTATGGTTTTGGCCTATTTGATGGCTCAAAGTTGTAATAGATTAGGGTTTTCTTTTATTATCTATTTTTAAATAATATAATATTTGAAGACCAGAAGTCAAATCTGAAGACGAGACAAATTAAGGAGTCAGTGGGAGCCGATCAAGACATCTAGATGCACTTAGGTTCATCCTTGTGGTTGTTTTGTTTTGTGACCCCGTGACCTAGTTTGATTTTGCTACTTGGCTCTAGCAAGATCAAACAAACATAACCTCATGAGATTTACATATTTACTTTGCTATTATGTTTGTTTTAATCTTATAATTGTTATAACATGTCAACCTAATACCAAACTAATTACAAATATTTTTTTATAATTAAAATAAATAACAAGTTATAAACTTATTTTTATAACTTGTCAAATTATTAAAACAAATAGTTTGTTTTAAATGATAATCAATTAAGTTTTCAAACTTAAATTAGTTTAAATTTCAAAACTTAACAATTGATAATTTTGAATTTAAATTTGTTATATATCTTAAAAGATAACTAGATAAGTTTTTAAATTTAAAATTAGTTTAAATTTCAAAACTTAATACTTAATTATTTAAAATTATCAACTTAATATTGGTTGTCCATCTCACGATAAACCTAGTTTTAATAGGGTATTAAACTCTGGTGTACCGAGAGATGAAAGGGTTCGTTATTTATTATCACGAACTAATTGTAAAACAAGTTTTTACAACGCACGTATGACTTATTATACGTTGTGTTTGACCCTATTCGGTAAAACACTAAAATTGGATCCCATAGATAAAAATCAATAGTCTATGCCACCCTACTATAAGGAACACTTGGAATATTAAGCGAAACATCAATGTTTCAAGCCACAACACCACACTTGATATGTAGTTTATTCTTCCAAGGTGCAAGGGTTTTGTTGACACATCCGACCCTTTCACAAGTAACTGTTTTAGGATAACTATTATTTTTTTCTCTTGTTACGTGCCATAACTGTCTAGAGAGAAAAATGGGCATAGATGAGGCTAAACGTATCAATGCATTGACAAATGTTGTCGTTGCAGCCTCATACATGAGAGTTGTGCAATTTTCACAATTGATAAGCATTGTCAGTCTGCCTAATCACTTACTAATATTGTGTGCCCTAACTGCCTTTAGTAACTGACCAAGGCAGATTCTCATTTCTTATTTAAAATTACTATAAATGGGTCATTAATTAAAATAAGGAAATAATACATCTAGAATACTAATTAATTCATTTTTGCTTATTTAAACAGATGTCTTCAGAAACAAACAACTCCTTCGTTCTCAAGTCTATTCTTGAGAAAGAGAAACTTGATAACACCAGCTTTCTCGCATGGCACCGCAATCTGAGAATTGTTCTCAAGATGGTGAAAAAGCTATATGTTATAGATGGCGTTGTTCCCAACGAGCCTGAAAACAATACGACCGCAGCCCTTAGAACTTGGGACAAATTTAAGGAGGATGCCGATTAGGTAGCCTGCCTTATGCTAGCCACCATATCCCCTGATCTCCAGAAGAACATGGAGGACATGGCTTCATTTGACATGATTGAGCAACTTAAGGGCATGTTTCAGAAACAGGCCCGACAAGAGCGCTATGATACCATGAAGCAGCTTATATCTTGCAAAATGCAAGAAGGCTCGCCTGTTAGTGCCCATGTGCTTAAAATGAAAAGGTACATCGACCAAATGGCCAAACTTGGTTATCCCATGCAAGATGAAATGGCAGTAGACTTCATTTTGAGCTCCTTGCCTAGTTCTTACGACCAGTTTGTAATGAACTTTAATATGAATGCATGGGTTAAGAGTGTAGCTAAACTACACGGTATGCTCAAAACTGCTGAGCAAAACATACCAGGTAAAGCTAGTCAAATGTTGATGGTCCGATCTACTGGTGTTAGGAAGCCAAACCCCAAGAACAAAACTTATAACAATAAGGGTAAAGGTAAAGTTATTGCTGCCAAGCATGTCACTAACAACAAACAGCTGGCTAAAAACAAAGTAGCACCCCCTCCTAATGAGCGAAACTGCTTTGAATGCAATAAGATGGGGCACTGGAGACGTAACTGCCCTGACTATCTAGCTAAGCTGAGGACGAAGAAGGCCAATAGTGAAGGCACTTCTTTAGGTACTCTCATTTATGTTATAGAACTTTTCACTGTTTCCAGCAACACATGGGTATTTGATTCTGGATGTGGTTAACACATCATTAATGTCTTGCAGGAGCCTGAAAAGTAAAAGAAACTGAAACAAGGTGACATGGAGCTCATCATTGGTGACGGGAAAAGAGTACTGGTTCTAGCAACTGGAATTTATCATCTTTCTTGTCCATCTAGTCTTGTAATTACTTTAGATAATTGTTTATTTGCTCCTGGTTTAACCAAAAACATTATTTCAGTTTTGTTTATTGTTTGAACAAGGATTCAAGTACGTTTTTAATGATGCTTTTATTTCTGCCTACTTGAATGATGTCTTATTTTGAGGCTAAACCTCGAAGTGATATTTATGAGATTGATATTCAAACAAACAATAACATATGTAATCTTTCTAAACATATCAAATCTGGAATTAACGATATGTTTCTATGGCATTGTAGACTTGGCCACATAAGTAAGGCCCATGTGAAAATACTTTAGTCTGAAAGGATTCTTGAATCCACAGGACATGAATCTTTTGATGAATGCGAATCTTGCTTAGCTGGAAAACTCACAAAGGATCCGTTCACCCATGTTGGTGAATGGGCCAAGGATCTGTTAGCACTTATACATTCTGATGTATGTGGTCCTTTCAGAACTATGTCTAGAAATCATGAAAGATACTTCGTTACGTTTATTGACGATTATAGTCAATACGCCTATGTCTACCTTATGAAGCATAGCATGAAACCTTTGAAAAGTTCAAAGAGTTTCAGAACAAATTAGAAAACCAACTTAGTAAGACTATCAAAGTACTTCGATCAGATCGAGGTGGAGAATACCTAAGCCAAGAGTTCACTGATCATCTAAAGGAACATGGAATTGTTTCACAGTTCACTCCACCCGACACACCCCAACTTAATGGCGCGAGTGAGAGGAGAAATCGAACCCTACTTAATATGGTTCGATCAATGATATGTAGAACTAACTTACCTCACTCCTTTTGGAGTTATGCTCTTAAGACCACCGCCCGCCTTGTCAATCTGGCACCGACTAAGAAGGTAGACAAAACTCCATATGAGATATGGCATGGGTCTAAACCTAATTTGTCTTACCTTAGAGTATGGGGATGTGATGCTTAGGTCACTAGTGAGTCTAATGACAAGCTAGATCCTCGAGGCGAAAAAGCTATTTTCATTGGATATTATAATAGAAGCGGGTATTACTTTTACCATCCTGATGCAAATATGATTTCCATCAAAAGGAAGGCACATTTCCTAGAGAAAGAGTTTCTTGATCAAGGAACTGGAAGTAATATTGTGGATCTTGAAGAAATTCGAGAACCACAAACAAACGCTGATGTAGTCGGTGCGTCTAAACAACAAAAATTGTTGCTGATTCAATCATAAACACAAGCGTTCGTAGAAGTAGCAGAACTCGCAAAGAACCTGACAAATATCTTTGGAATCTAGAGGGTCTCGAGGTTCTGGTAGTAGCTGATTCTGGTGATGAACCTACTAACTACAAATCTGCTATCTCAGATCCGGAATCTACGAAATGGCTAGATGCCATGAACTCCGAGATGCAATCCATGCGAGACAATCAAGTCTGGGACTTGGTTGAGCAACCTACCGGTTCACGGGCTATAGGGAGCAAGTGGCTTTTCAAGAGAAAAAGCGACATGCATGGAAATGTACACACCTATAAAGCACGGCTAGTTGCGAAAGATTTCAGTCAAATTCAAGGTGTTGACTATGATGAAACTTTCTCACCCGTTGCTATGATCAAATCGATCAGGATATTGCTTGCCATAACCGCATACTATGATTATGAGATATGGCAAATGGATGTCAAAACCGCTTTCTAAATGGACATCTCTCTGAGGATGTCTATATGGTTCAGCCTGATGGTTTTGTCGATCCACAATAT